>WSFP011370162.1:0-31432 GCA_009831015.1 Picea engelmannii
TTCTGCGATTCTTTCTCTTTTCCTTCTTCAAACTCTGGTTTCACGATCTTTCCTTTCACGATATCCAACACTTTATTCTTGGCAAGGATGAGGTCAATCCTTGTCTTCCATTCTCTGAAGTTAGAAGCTCCATATAACTTGTTTTCTAACTTCATGGAGTAGGTCATGGCTTCTTTGACTTGGTCAACCCTAGATTTAACCAAAAATTCAAACTTGACGTCTTGGCTTGCTGAGAGTACTAGGAGATGTGATAGGCTAGGGTGCACTGGTCTATCCAGAAATTAGGTCAATCCCTTCACTTAAGGTTCCTCAACGAGAGGATTAGGATTTCTGCAACTGCACCTGCTAGTAACCCTAGTGGCAGTGCTTTGGTGATTGCTCCTGCTAGAAACCCTAGCAACAGTTTTTCAATGAGCTTAATATCCTTATGGATATGCTTCCTTCCAGTGGTTAGACTAAATGAAGGATATGTGGGCCCATAACATGTTATAATATGATGTATGTGCTCATTTTACCATCGACTATATCACTATTTTCACCCAGCCATAAGCCGAAACCACCCTCCAAGCACCGTAACCTTGACAGAGAATCAGTACGGAAGAAAACTCTAGGTTAGATAGCCAAACAAAGGGTAGTGCACCTTTCCCCGAGGATAGCGCACCAAACAAGATTTGATCAGATAGTCCAAACCATAACCAAGAGATAGTCCAAGCCAAAACCGAAATCTGCTAGCTGCAACAACTGCAACGACAACTCTCTTCCAAACTTGCGCACAAACTGGGCAATTGCAGTGCACACAAGTGCTGCTCTGCAATTTTGAGAATGCCTGCCAAAATGAAGACTGACCTCCTGTATTTATACTAATTCTGGCTAACTACCTAGGCCGACTTCTCATTTTGGGTGTCTATTTACTTAGAATATAATATTTCTTCTGGCCAACTTCTTCTCTTGTAGGCTAATAACCTAATACCAATTATCCTCTTAAGACGACTTGTATTCTAGGGTTATTAGCCAACTCATTAGGGTTTCTTCTTGCTTCCCGAAATATTCTATTCTTGTCAGATTTACACGTGGAGGTAAATACCTCCTGCAACTACCATAATATTAACAGTTGGAAAAATGTGCACGTCCCTTCTTCTGATTCCCGATTCTGCAATTGCCTCGAATCGATGGTCTAGATCCCTCCGTGATCCAACGATTGTGATTAAATTGCGAACTTGGGTTTCACGAGTTTGCTTTCCCTGTGCACTTCCAAGAAGTTAAATTTCGTGCACTTACCTCTGGATCCAACGACTGTTGGTCCCCGTGCTCAGATCTAACGGTCCAGATCTGATCTCCCTCTATGTGTTCTTATGAGCATCTGGGCACAAGATTTGACGGCCATATATCTTCCTCTACAGCTGATCCGACAACAGTTGTCACTCCCCCTCTTGAGTTTCCAAATTCTTCTGACTTAGAAGATTTCTGGGTATTCAAAGGCTTCAAACTTTGTTCCTCCCACGAGTCTATTTCTTAGACCTCATCTGTACTTCTAGAAGGCGTTATCCCTTTTGAGATTTCTCGTCTTCTGCTCCTTCGACTCTTACGGAGTCCCTTCGACACTTAGCCGAATTCCGAATTTGTGCACTCCTTGCAGCAGATTCTTATGCAAGACTTGGTTCTTGCAGGTGACTGTGCATGCCTTGCAGCAGTCGCTTTGCACTCGTTGCAAAGGAAACGTTTCATGCTATCTCTTCTAAGCTTCGGAATCGAAACATATTATGTCAACACACTCCTTGTGTTCGATGTGCACACCTTTCACTCACTCAACAGAGGAGAAACAATTCTAACTTATATTGACATTCACAGTTTCATCCATTCATAACAAAATTCATTCATTTATGAAAATCCAATAATAGAGAATTGCAATCAGTAACAGTACTATGCATTTGGGTCAATTTTCCTCTGTCATATTCATTCAAAAGTAAATGGATACAAATAATATCAAAACAATAATTGGACATCATAATAAGTGGGATCAGATTCTTCCACAAGCAGAATTTGCATACAACGACTCACCAAACAGGAGCACTAGAAAGAGCTCATTCCAAATATTGTATGGAATGCAACCCAGGGGAGTATCTGAGTTGAGAGACTTAGAACATAGTGAGATCAGGAGCATTGGAGTAGAAGACTTTGTTGCAGAAATACAGAAACTCCATAGCAATATCGGAGGACAATTGTAGAACTCTAGCCAAGAATACAAGTGCAGAGTTGATCAACATCGCAGGGAGCTTCAATTTGAAGTAGGAGATCAGGTTCTAGCACATCTCAAAAAGGAAAGGTTCCCTAGGGGAACATATAACAAATTAAAAATGAAGAAGATAGCACCATGTAAGATCTTAAGGAAATTTGATGCAAATGCCTATGAGATTGAGTTGCTAGATGATGTGGGCATATCACCCATATTCAATGTTTCAGACCTGTATCCTTACAGGAAAGATGACACAGAAGAAGCATAAAATCAAGAGAAGGTTCAGTGGGAGAAACAAATGCCTATAGCAGAAAAACCATAGATGGAGAAGATCGTTGATCAGAGAATTGGCAAGAAGACCATGAGGAAAACCTATTTTGAATATCTGGTCAAGTTGAAAGGGCACTCAATAGAAGATGCCAATTGGGAAAATGAAGTTGATATCCAGAAGCATGGAAAGTCGGTGCATGAGCTCATGGACAGGATTCCATGATTTTTTTTTCCAGGGGGAGTATGATGCAGGAGCGTCATCAACGAGCACGCGTGGCAGGAAAACTCAGTGCCTGGGAATCATTTTGGAATCTCAAATGTTGGGAGTTACGGTGAATCTTTTAGAGCTGGTTGGAAAAATAGAAGAAGATCAAACGCTTGGGAATAGAATGATCATGAGAGATCACGGAGTTTCACTTCGAGTCTTGAATGTAACTAAACTTAAGTAGCAGTTAGGTTTTTGTTTTGGAGGTAGATGAGTAGTCGTGGGGAAACCTAAGGACCCCCATAGTTAAATAAAGGTTTTGTACGACCAAATGAGGTTGTTGCGAGTTAGTAGGAATTTTCTGAGTTTTAAGTTATTGTTTTGATATTAGTTGTAGCCATTTACTTTTGAATGAATATGACAGAGGAGAATTGACCCAAATGCATAGTACTGTTACTGCTTGCAATTCTTTGTTATTGTGTTTTCATAAATGAATGAATTTTGTTATGAATGGATGAAACTGTGAATGTCAATATAAGTTTCAATTGTTTCTCTTTTGTTGAGTGAGTGCAAGGTCTACACACCAAACGCAAGGAGTGTGTTGACAAAATTTGTTTCAATTCTGAAGATTAGAAGAGATAGCACAAAATTTTCCCTTTACAAGGAGTGTAAAGCCACTACTGCAAGGCGTGCACAGTCACCCACAAGAACCAAGTCTTGCATAAGAATCTGCTGCAAGGAGTGCACAGATCCATAATTTGGCTAGGTGTCGAAGGGACTCCGTAAGAGTCATAGGAGAAGAAGATGAGAAAGCTCAGAAGGGATAACGCCTTCCAGAAGCACAGACGAGGTCTAAGAAACAAACTCGTGGGAGGAACAAAGGTCGAAGTTTTTGAATACCTAGAAATATTCTAAGTCAGAAGAATTCGTAAATTCAAGAGGGGGAGTGACAGTTGTCATCGGATTAGTTGCAGAGGAAGAGATTTGGTCGTCAAATCTCGTGCCCAGATGCTCAGAAGAACGTGCAAAGGGAGATCAGATCTGGACTGTTAGATCTGAGCTCGGGGACCAACAGTCGTTGGATCCAGAGGTAAGTGCATGAACTTTAACTTCTTGGAAGTGCACAGGGCAAGCAAACTCACGAAACCCAAGTTTGTGATTTAATCGCAACTGTTGGATAACAGAGAGATCTAGATCATCGATTTGAGGCAATCACAGAATCGAGAATCGGGAGAAGGGAGGTGCGCAGTCTTCCAACTACCCAAAATGTGAAATCCCGAAACACGAAGGAGAAAGAAGGACCGTCGGATCACATGGGTTGTGGACCATTGATCTAACATGAGTGGTACCCAGATTTCGGATTTTGGAAATCAGGAGGACGAGCAAAAAAATTCTTCCGAAGATGCAAAACACGAAACCGCGAAGTGCTTGAGAGGTTGGCTCCAATTCATAGAGAGGGGTCACATCGTCGAAGGTTAAGGGAGGAGCTAGCACATGCTAAGTCCCACGTCGGGATTTTGGAAGTCGTAGAGTCGGGGTTGGCTCATATGCAAACACCTGACACGTGAAGTCATGATGCGCATTTATGTTAGGCGAGTGGTCACGTGAAGGAAGGGGTTTAGCCAGGGAAGAGCTAGCGCCCATTTGGCATGGAGGTTTGAACAACGCTTAGGAGAGGGCCCGTGGGTCTCATACGACCTGGGCCACGAAAAAGAGGACCTATGTAAAATATTTTGGGGTCTAGCAGAGACCCAAAGAGTCGATCTGACTCAGTTTCTTGATTTATCCTTGACCAGGAGGTCAACAGCCCCGACGGTAAAAAGGGGGGGTCTGCATCACTTTACAAAAATATTAATGCAAGGGAACTGGAGTAGGAGAGCCTGGCGGAAGTTGCAAACAAACATCAAATAGTATATGTGTATCATCTCTGAGGTAGACATACCTATTCTCAGAATAAACTGACTCAAAGCATGGTCGCAGTCCAATACATTGGAGATTCATGAAATTATTGACTAAGGATATGGCCACCAAAGATACAATGTGGATCCATACCTCCATGATATGATCTGATCATAGCCACGAAAGAATACAAAGTGGAGCTACAATATGACAAAAATATAGCCATGTACCAATACAAATTGGATCTATGTGACAATATACATATCAGTAAGATTGGAAACATGATGACCATACTGGAATCTTCCAAGTACTCAGACAATCTCCATCACAACCTGAGGTAGGCACATAACATAGGTGCATTCCTAGGATCTTTGTCATGATCTCAAAATGGTATGAATCTAGCCATGTGAATAGATGTCTTGATGTCAAACATTGCAGAAACCACTTGATTATCATTCATTTAATGTATATCATTAACAAGTGTGAGGGAAATCACTAATGATGACAATGACTCCCAAGGTACCCTATTACATTCCAACAAATGTGAAAAAATGAGTTGAATTCGAACATTTGTGGAATCATTCAATTAGAGGCCAATGATGTAAACCTACTGTCAAAGGTGAGGAGACCTGTCATTGAGGCATGCAGGTTTCAAGGTACTAATTGGTTTCTAAGTCTAATTCCTAGACAATGTGTTGATGTCGACATGAATAGACTTGTCGAAGGAGGGCCATGATGTTTTCCCTATCATCAACATGAATTTGACATAGGAAATTGATGTAAGATGATAGATTAAATGAGTGTGGAATGACACAAGGATAAATGATGGTAATACTGCATAGTGGTTGGTTCGAAGTGAAACTTCCCTTGAACATTGTGAGGCGCGACAAGTGTTTTGGAAACATTGACTTGATGAGTACCAAGAACATAATGTGATGATAATCAGAGCAATCTTTGACTAGAATGAAAAATCATAACGACACATAGAGTTGGTATGACTCAGAGACAAGTAGATTACCCAATTGTAAGACAAGATGAAAACATGTGCCATGGTTAAGGGCGACAACAAGCAACTTCCATAATGCTTTCCAGAACTTGACCCATTTCCTTCAATTTTTCCCCCACCATGATTGACAAATACCTCTTTGTTTTTTAACGATCTTGAGGAGGATAACATATGCTCAATATAGCACATATCCAATAAGTCCCTCATCACATGTTTAACGAACCTGAAGAAGGAGGGGTTTGGTCATGTATGGGTCCTTCAATGCATAATTTTATGAGCCCAAAGAAGGAAATCTCGGTGGTCTTTTCATGTTTAGAGAGTTTGAAAATATCTTAAAGACGACTCCAAGGATGTTCTTTTTTGTAAATTTATTCCCCCAAGCCCAAAAAAGTGTAAAACAATACAACGGAGAACTCTTCTAGTCGAGGTTGGCTAGAGTATTCCTTTTTCATAATTATTCCATCTAGTCCAAAAAATGGTTAAAATTATACCGAATAGATTCCCTTTCAAACCTTTTAACGAGTGTGAAAGGAAACAATCTCACTCCACAACCTTTCCATGTTTAGGGATTTTGAAAATAGTTTAAAGGAGACTCCAAAGAGTTCATTTTTCCTATAGTTTTTACGAGCCCAAAAAAGTGATAAAAATATGCTCGGTTGTTTGCTTCATTTTTTAATGAGCTTGACATAGAAATAAAACTGTCATCGGGGTAGGTTTCATTTTTACACAAGATTGAAACAAAGAAAAACTATACTTGGGGTAGGTTTCATTTTTACACAAGCTTGAAACCAAGAAAAACTATGCTTGGGTGTCCATTTCATTTTTACATGAGCTTGAAACAAAGAGTGAAATTGTGAACAGAGTGATACCCATTAGCGGGTTTTCTTCCCAACCTGATGTCCATAGGTTGGTACTTTGCCTCGAGTATAATCGACAAAGGCTAGAGACTTAACTACAACATGATGCCTAGAGACTGGAGACATGCCCTCCAAGCTTCATTTTGTTCAGCATAGGGGGAGGAAGAAAAAGGATCAACTGACACATGCAGAATAAATAAAGGTTTAGTTACAATATCTAGTAGAAGAATTGACTCATTTGGAGGGGGGTCCGTTTAATTTTTAAATGATCTTGACATGAACAATGATCCATGCTCATGGGATTTGTTTCATTTTTTAACGAGCTTAACACAGAAAAAGAACTATGCTCGTGAGTGTCTATTTCATTTTTTTATGAGCTTGACACAGGAAAATAACTTCGCTCATAATCCTTTGTTTCTTTTTTTAACAATCTTGATACAAGAAAAGAACTATGATCGTAGTCATTTGTTTCATTTTTAATGAACTTAACACAGGAAAAGAACTATGCTCATAGTCGTTTGTTTCATCTTTTAACTAGATTGACACAGGAAAAAAAAAAAAACTTTGCTCGTAACCCTTGACCATGGCTTCCAAGAGGTATTCATCAGACAAAAGAACAACACTCTAGAAGGAATACATGTCAAGTGACTCAGTAGGGGTAATGAGGGGAAGATCAGGTTCCAAATTCCCTATTGATTGGTTCACCATGTCAACTACCAGATCTAAGTCTAAAGAAGGCGAGCATACAAAGAGAGGCTCCTTCTCATTCAGAGTTGAATGCATGGAATATGATGCCACATAATTAACCTATGGTGGGTGGAATACCATTTTCATATAAGGAACATTCAATGGAGTCATATGTTTATCAATTATATCAGGATCAACGAATGAAAGCTGGTCAATGGTCAAGATGTTTCCATTATGAGGAAAATTCATCACTTGAAAGTGTGTGGACACAAAAGATTTCATAGCATAGACATAGTCCTGCCTGAGGAGAAAATTAAATTCCAAGGGACCGTGGAATATAATAACATCAATACACATAGTTTTCCCTCCTAAGGTGATGGGAATCTGAGGAAGGATCCCTAAAGGTTTGCTAGGTATTCTATTAAAATACCACAAATGATGGGTCACCGACACAAGCTAAGGGGAGACCATTCTTACCAAGTAGTTGAGGATAAAATGTTGACAAAAGCGCCTTTGTCAACAATAGTTCTATGTACTGTGATCTTATCGCAAACATGCACAATAATTTGGAAGGAAGGAAGGTGAGGCTCTGTCAGACTATTCCAATCAAAGGAAATGACCTCAGTATTTGGAGGGGGTGTCATTGAAACGGGTAAAATGACCCATTGTTCGAAGTAATATGAAGTGGAAAGGAAGACATGGGAAATATCCAATTCTTTCTCCAAGGGAAGAGTGAGATAGATAAGATATTGTATTGGGCTGACCACTTTATTAGCTTCACTCTCCAAGGGGAGAGTGAGATTGACCGAGGATGGAATTAGATCGACCACTTCATCAACCAATGGTTGGTTTGGAGAAGGTTCATGGGAAGCAAAATGTCTTCCAACAATTGTGAAGCTTCATCCATAAGAGGGAAAAGGTAAGTGCGATGCATTTCCATGCATAACCAACAAGGAATATTGACTTGACCCTTTTTTCCCCCAACCTTATGATTATTTTTTGATGGGTTGTCAGCAACATGACCTGCAGTGGATTCCAACATGGGTTGTTGAGAACCCTGAGACCACACTTCTAAAACCTTGGGAATACTAGGGCAATGTTTAATAAGGTGGTCACCCGTACAAATCTTGCAAGGTAATTTTGGCTTGTGATGTGTGTTGGTAGACTTGTCAATATCATCAACACTCCCATCATGATTATTTGTGGCTGGTTGATTTCCCCCTTGCTTATTTTTGTTCTTCTTTTTCTTCCTTTTATTCTTATTTTGAGCCTCCTAGTTACTAGTATTAATACTTTCACCAGGCAAAGAAGAAAAAATGGAAGACGACACAACGGGCGAAGAAGGCAAAGGGTCAACATGAGGTAGATTTTCTTGGGGTGGAGGGATTGCATTCAAAGCATCGGGAGCATTCAGGATCACTAGAGTGGAAAACAACCATATCGATAATCCTATAGTGAATCTAGGAAGACTCAATGTGGCAATGTAAAGAGGACCAACATTTCCAAAAGAAGGAAAAATATAAGGTTCCTCGTGAAAAGGGCTCCTTGGTTGGTAGTCCCAGGAAATGTTTCCATAGACACATACTTAACCTAAGGTCACTAAATCAAGGAGTGCACACTACCAAAGTCCCTGTAATATAAGAGAAAGAAAACAACTCACTGGTAACAGGGAAAAAATAAAGTAAGGATCTTTCAAAGACGGGAGATGAGGTCGTCAACAAAGATATGAGAAACAGTTACCCCGACCTCCACGTATTAACCCTTCTTGGTGCAAGAAACCCTCGCTTCATGGGATTACCATCCAAGGGTACTGAAAGTGTGATACAATGTTTTCCTCGGGTACCGTGGGAAACCCCCCATAGTCACCTCTTTAGATACCTAGGAAATGTTACTAGGGTTACCAACTCGCAGTCGGCCTCTAGGGAGGGGGGGGGTATAGTTGGCAGTCTGGACCAAATGTATGGGCAGGATAAAAAAATTTGAAGCTCTTCTAGAGGAATAAAAATAAGTGGATCGATAATATTCCTGAGGACCTCGAATGGATTCAAGATTCACGAAGCACCGAGACCAAATGAACCAGTAACACTCTAGAAAAAAACCCATTATATGATCTTTCCACTATGATTGGTTAAGATTTGGAAGGGTAATATTTGTTGTTCTTCCACACACGACCTCATGTTTAGCCCCTGTGTTAGAGAGGGTTCCTGGCTATTCCTATACGACAATTGGATTTTTCCACTCTTTAGTGTTCTATAGTCTTGTTTTAGTGGCCTTGGAGAATTTACTCTGCACCCTACAACCAAGGCCCTAAAATCCTAGACTGGTTGGTTTTCTATAAAAAAAAAAAATCTAATTGATTTTATATTATGCGCTTGTTCATTTTATGGTTGTTGTTACTCAAAATGGTAAATGGAAGTGAAACTATATGGTGTTATCACTCTGACTCCAAGAAGACTTCAAAAGAAAAAATGAATGGAATCGAATCTTTAGTTTCATTGAAGCTTATCTACAAAGAGGAGCAAGAGGTTTCAAGCAAAGAAACAAGTGTAACATTCAATGAAAGAAACATGAACTAATATTTTAATGGAAAAGGTATTTTGTATATGAGTCAAAGAAAATATAGGATACACGATTCTTGGCCCCCCTGACCATGAGGGGGTTTTTTTTTTTTTAAATGCAATTTACTTTTCTTTAAAATGCAAGCTAAAAATGCTCCACCCACTAACTAGAATGAAATAATTATTGTTTGTTTTTAAATGCAATGAAATGATTTCAAATGCAATGTTTTCTACTTCCTTACTTTCAATGAAAGATTTCAATGTCAAGGCAAATGATTATGAAGCAAAAAATCCAAACAAAACATGCACTCAAGCAAGAATTGAAAGAATCCAAATTTCATAATGCTTCTAACACAAGTTAAAATAAGAACATGCAGATGGAAAGTAGAGAATAACACTTATTGTAACCTCAAAAATTGAGTGGCAAGAATCAAGGATTAGTTCCAAGTTGCAATAATACCACAGAGCTTCAAACACTCAAAGAATAAAAAAAATTCCAAAGAAAACCATAAGAAGTGTTGGTCAGGCAGTTTTGGGATACAATTTTGATAAAAATACTAAGTATAGAAGAAGTGCACGGATGAAGAAGGAAGATTCAGGAGTGCACAGTTGAGATGCATCCATAAGTACAACATGCAATAAGAGGCTAAATAAGAGAGAAGAATAAATTAGAGAAAAGAATAAAGCATGGGAAGAAATGGGCGAAAAGGAAGGATGACAACCCGACGTGCAAAAAATAGAAGGAAGCGGAAAAGCAGGAAGAACAACATTCATATGGTAGAAGCAGCATGCAGATAGAAAAACGGGTGAAAGAAGCCTGAATAACAAGTTAACTGGAGTAATCATGCATTGTAATAGGGTTTTGGGGCGAACAAAGTAGGTTTTTAAGCCCTGGATTTGATGTATAAATATGTAATGGGTTGGGAGATTAGGGGTTCTGTTGGGTTTTGGTCCTCTTCTAGTTATTGTTATGGTTATGTTATGTTCCATTAAAGAAAGGAATATATGTTTGAATGCTAAGGAGATAATGCAGAGAGACAGAGAGGCTTTCACTGTAGAGAGACTAGGCTATGAGAAAGGAAAGATAACCATGATGTATCTTTGTAAGCGCAGTGCACAAGTATGAAAAAATTACTAGACACATAATAAATAAGCCAATCATTGTGGACGTAGCCCAAAGTTGGGAGAACCATGTTAACTCCTGTGTTGACTGTCTTCTATATGATTGTTCATGTCTTGTTTGATGCTTATTAGATTATATTTTTCTTATGTATACTCGTTGTGTAATCATTACAGTTATGGGGTTATGTTGTAATATGGGATATAATGGTAATATGAGTCTGAATCACTAGGTAGCTAATAAAGAACAAATGCAGAACAACACACACATAACGAAGGAGTAAGAATGAACAGAACAATCACCTCCCATTCCCTCACTATTGCAGACACATGGTCCCTACAGTCCCAATAGATACCTTGGGTGAGACTTCATCTATACATGTAGGTGATGCTGAAAGGTTCGGTGTTTGAAGGGTTTTTTTGGTCAAGGGTAAATCGAACCTAGGGTCTTACAACCACGTGCAAGCGCCAAAAAATGGTTATGTTGATAGGACCCAGACTTTGTGATTGAGGGAATGTTTTGGAGGTCAACTAAGAAAGAGATATCAAAATGGTTGGAAAGGAAGGAAAGCGAGTTTGCTCAACAAGAGAACATAAACCCTCAAATGAGTGACAAGCAATGGATGCAAAGATATGTGTATACAAAACTGCATGAAATTTTCTTTGGTGAATTTCCAATTATTCTGATTGAGTGACTAGAAATATTAGTGGATAATACTGGAAGGTATAGAACTGCAACATCGAGGAATTGGAATCCTAATTTGGTAAGAAAATTTGATTATGTATGTAACCAAACTACTCGCGCAGTTTATTTCTAGTTAGATAACATACTAGGAGGATACATTACAGAGTTTGCAGTAGATTGTACCCAATCATACAGTGTTGCAAAAAGGGACTTTTTCAAAGGTCTTCTTAGAAGGTGTGTGAAAAGTGCGTTATGACAATGCAATCTGAATACTAAGGGGATTCACGAACATAGGGGAACCGGGGGATGACTAGAGGATAGTCTGAGAATAGAAGAGAATGAAGGAAGAGATGAAGAAGGAAGGGAGGAACTGAGGATGCAGAAGACACCAAAGGAATAAGATGAGTTTGGAGTATTGCATGGAGGAAGGAGGTACAAGAGGTGAAATACTATGGTTGATAAGTAAGAGTCACGTAGTGAGCCAAAGGGGAGAGAACCTTGCACAATAGTCTAAATCATGGAGATACCACACATAAGAGGAGATGAAGAGGAGTTTAGTCCAACCCTATAATAGAAGAGTTGTTAAGTTCTAATCATATTGAGTCCTGTGTCAAATCCACTACCCCATGTGTGTCACCACAGTCAAAGATAACAATTGAAGACTTGTCAAAAGCACTCATATTTAGCAAGGGAGGACAAACTAGTAGCAATCAGAGTAGAGAAAGTAGAGCATAGAGTCAGAGTCAACCAACATCACCAATAGGAGGGACTATACAAATCAACATGGTAGGGGTAGACAACACCCTTAGATTACATGAGTTCCAGGGAGTTGGGTCAGAGGACCTAGAACAACATTTGTTCATCTGGGAGAAAATTTGGGCCGCAAATAATGTCCAGGACGAGGTTGCGATGATTGCACAGTTATCCAAAACATTTCAAGGTTGTACATTACTCTGGTACATGAATTTTTAGAGTACCACACCTACAGGACATCTTAGGACTTTGGCAGAGATAAGGCAAGCATTACTGAAATAATTTAAGAATCCAAAGTTTGAGTCGCAGTACATCACAGAACTGAAGGAGATTAAACATGTGCAAACATAGTCAGTATGGGGATTCAATCAAAGGTTCAAGGATATGATGGGTAGAATGAATTTCCAGATCCTGGATCAACAAAATCAATAATGGTTTATTTCAGGACTTCTACCACACATTCACATAGCGTTGATTCAACATAAAGTTGTGTCACAACCCAAGGCGCTGGAAATTGCAATGAAATTGGAATCAACCCCTTGTAGGAGACAGTGCAAGGATGGCACAAGTTCAGACACAGTTTGTTTCATTGACGATTCAACTGGAAGAACTTACAAAAGGAAAGGAAAAATGAGAACAAGTTTGGTGTACCAAGTGTAGGATCGAAAGCCATCAAAAGGATGGATTCCCAACATTCGCATAGTATTTGGCGACCAGAGTGCTGAAGCCATTACCGGAAGAGGGGTATTGCGAGATAGGTAAGAAATGGGGACATCATCCAACTAAGTGTCCATTACTACAGAAGTATCAAAGTACACCAAGGAACTTGTTTTGCAATTTTTTCAAGTTCGTTAGACATGAAGAAAAGGATTGTCATGAAATCGACTTGATGAGGGGGAGCACTTCATATATGTACAAGATTTAGGAGGATATTGTTGCAGTAGAAGGGGGTGGTCCACAATATAATAATCAAAGAGGATTTAATTTAGGGAGTAGAGGAAATTTTTCCAGAGGAAAATTTGGTAGAGGAGGAAGATGATCAATTATATGTTACAATTGTAATAAATTAGGACACTTGGCCGTGACTGCCCGAATCTGTGTACAATGTGCACATATTGTAGAGCATTGGACCATGCGACATAATATTTTCCTCAACTAGTTGTGAAATGGCAGGCCATAGGAAACCATAACCAGAATACAAACAAAAATGTACATAAAATATCAGCCGAAAAATTCAACAAAGGACCAAGAATAACAATTGTTACGCGTGGAGGAACTAGAATAGGAGCCGATGTGACGAATGGAGGGAAGCAAACTAAGCAGTGGGTAAGGAATTCAGCCGAGCCTATGCCAACCTTTGATCCTCAACAAGAAAAAGATACATATCAAAGGGAAAGAAAAGAGGTACTTGGACACGATTGGGGATCATCAACATCATATGTGCCTCATGTCGGAGATCGTGTGGTGCCATAGAAACCAATTGGAAAGGTAAGAACGCTAACACAATTGCTAAGGAGTTGTGTAGAGCTAATGAAAGATGAAATTGCACTGAGTACACTCTATGACATGATTGATCACTACACATGAGGAAGGGAAACTCCCATCACACAAAGGGTGTTGAATCAGGTATTGCACAAGAAGAGGACTAATAGAGAATTCATATTCAGTGCACAATTATGGTGTGGATATTGTTATCTTAGACTTGGGGTATGACGTGAATGTTTTACCTAAGTAGACCTGGGAGATGATGGGAAAACCCAAGCTTGTATGGTCTCTTGTTCTGTTAAGGCTCTTGAATCAACACAAAATAGTATCGATTGGTCGTTTGACAGGAGTACATGTGAACATAGATGGGGTGTGCACTATAGCAGACTTTGAAGTTATTGAGATCGTGGTTGACAGTAAACCATATCAAACACTAAATTGACTAGAATGGGATTTTTATAACTAAGTGATCATTAACTTGAAGAGGAGGGAGATGATATTCGAAGTTGGAGAATTGAAAGTTAATGCATCCTTGGAACCATCAGAAAGAGATACATAGAGCCAACCAAAGGAAATAACATTGACAACTTATATAACATGACTGTGCAGATGGATGATTGTGTAAACCACATTATAGATAGTATGCTAAGTTGGTGAAGTATTAATTCATGTGCATTATATTATGAAGAAGGCCTAGAGCTAGCATCAGAGAATGCATGAAGTCTCAACTCGACGATGTACACGCATAACCCGATCCTTGCGCTGGATTGGAATAGAACTATGTGATTTGGTTAGGTATGATGGATTAAATGAAATAATTTGTTTGTAAAGGAATTTGAGTTGCAGGTACCAAAACAACAAAGGATGTTGGCACTATATGTTGTCCTAAAAGTGACTCCATCCAGATGGTGGGTTGCACACAAAGAAGGGATGGAAGTATGGTCACAGTGCAGAAGACTAATGCAAGTCAGGTTTAGTACTAAGGGATAAAATATTGTGTTGAAGTATACATGAGAGAGTGATCCAACAACGCATGTTGAGCAGTGCAAGACTTTATGGAGCTCAGTACCAGAAACAAAATGGCCACATATATTTATACATACCCTAGACACAATTCCAAAGAACTGGTATTTGGAATTGGAAATGCATAGAGAGAAAACAAGATGGGAAGAGTTGGCTTAGAGGTTCAAAGTCACATTTAAATTTGAACATGAATCTCCATAAATAGATGCAGCGATACAGGCTATTTGAACTAAGATATTCTTAGAAGAAGGGTCGATCGAGGTGGTACCAACGTGCAGTGTGCACAAAGATACTCTGATTTTCCATGAGTTATTGGAGTGCTACAATGTGGCTAAGGAAAAGCATGATGAAGAAGATCCCAGAAATGTACAAGTACCTGAAATAGAAGGAGAATGTGAAATAGAAGGGCTAGAGCTCAAATCTGCCGCATACACCCAACCAATATATACACGAAAGTTAAATATTAGAATGACAAAGAATTTGAAGTTCGCATAGATAGGGGATTACTAGAGTGATGAAACAATCAAGAAGATTGCAAACTTTTTGCATGAATACCAAGACCTATTCCCAATTCCATTTTCAGAGATGAAGGGGATAGTAGGGGACTTAGGTGAGATGAAGATTCCACTAAAACCAGGTGTTAATCTAGTACGACAAATACCTTACAGGTTAAATTTGAAGTTCCCAATGACAAAATTACAAGAATAGGTGAAGGAGATAAACTATTTGAACATTGTGGTGTCACGACTTCCGACACATGTATTACAAAGCCTACAAATGGGAATATTTCACGAGATTAGGGTCTGAGGAGAGGAAGCACACCATAAAATTACCAAAGAAAAGTGGAAGAAGTAAAGAAGGAAAAGACTGAGGCCAAGGAAAGGGTTAGGAAAGCGCAAAAGGAAAAGGATGAAGTTGAGAGTATGGCGCAGAATATACAAGCGGTCATCCAGAAGTTGTACAACGAAGTGTCAGAAGTGTCGATAGTAGTCGAGGCTACTATGGAAGAACATGTATTGAAGATTTCTGAAGTCGTCAAGGGCTTCTAAGAAAATATTGAGGACTTACATCTCCAAACTACGCGAGACACGCCACCAAAATTTAGAGAAGGAAGAGAAAGGACGATGATGACAACAGTCACCAACATCAAGAAGATAGAAGAAGAGTGCGCAAAACTCTGCGAGGAGAGTGCAAAAATATGGACAGACTTAGTGGAAGATCCAGAGATGAAGGTTGTGGAGACCAATTTAAGAGAAGTACATGAAAAGGCCCAGCAAGATTAAGAGAGAATCAACACACTTCCACCAGCTAAACCTATGACAACAATTTTGGCATAGAGGCAGTCATATGTGGAAGTGGAGCAGATGAGGGGTTAACAAAATATCCTTCAACAACATTTAGGACCACTGCAGGAAGAAGTAGTAAGGATGATCGATGAACTGACCATTGCATATGACAAGGTGAAGAAAGAAACCCATGAAGCAGAAGAAAACTTTATAGCCTTGATTGCACAAGGGGTTGAAGAGATTGTGGAAACAAAGAAAACAATAATAACAGAAGTTGCAATAACCAAGGAAGCCTCCAAGAAGTTCATCCAAGAGAGGAGGAGTGCACAATAGGCCTAAGTGGCTCGGGACGAGCCAAAGGTTAGTGTTGGTATCCTGTTGGACAAGTTGGTTTTGGATACATTTTTGATAAAAATCCTAAGTATAGAAGAAGTGTGGAGAAGAGGTGCATAGAGGAAGAAGGAAGATTCATGAGTGCACATTTGAGGCACATCCAGAAGTATGACACACAATAAGAGGAATAAAGCAAAGAGAAGAATACAGAATAGAAAAGAATAAAGCATGAGAAGAAAACTAGCGAAAAGGAAGGATGATATCCCGACGTGATAAAGATAGAAGGAAGCAGAAAAGTAGGAAGAACAACAGTCAAGGGGTAGGAGAAACATGCAGATGGAAAAGCAGGTGAAAGCAGCTCGAACATAATTGGAGTAATCATGCATTGTAATAGGGTTTTGGGGTGAAAAAGTAGGGTTTTAAGCCCTAGATTTGATGTATAAATATGTAATGGGTTGGAATATTAGGGGTTCCTCTAGGTTTTGGTTCTCTTCTAGTTATTGTTATGGTTCTTTTAAAGAAATGAATCTATTTATGAATGCTAAGGAGATAATGCAGAGAGAGAGGCTTTCACTATTGATCAACTAGGCTACGAGAAAGGAAAGATAACCATGATGTATCTTTGTAAGCGCAGTGTGCAAGCCTGAAGAAATTACCAGACGCATAGTAAAGAAGCCAATCCTTGTGGACGTAGCCTAGAGTTGGGTGAACCACGTTAACTTCTTTGTTGATTATATTCTATATGAGTGTTCATGAATTCTATCTTATGCTTATTAGATTAGATTTGTCTTATGTATATTCATTGTGTAATCATTACAGTCATGGGGTTATGTTTTAATCTAGGATATAATGGTAATATGAGTTTGAATCACTAAGTATCTAATAAATAACAAAGACAGAACAATGTGCACAAAACCAAGTAAGAATGAATATAATAATCACCTCCCATTCCCTCACTATTGTAGAAACTTGGTCCCTACATTCCTTATAGATACCTTGGGTAAGACTTCATCTGTACCTACGGGTTATGCCAAAAGGGATGGTGTCTGAAGGTTTTTGTTGGTCATGGGTAACTCAAACCTAGTGTCTTACAACCACATGCAGACACCAACAAGAAGCTAAAATACAATGCTAAAAGAAACACTTGCAATCCCAAATCAATGAGGAAGACTTCAAAATCAATCAAATGAAACACTTAGAAAGTCTTGAAATCAAGATAACAGAAGTTTGAGAACCTTTTTGATGAGTATCAAACTATTGGTAAGACAGAGTTTGACCAAACCATCATATTAGCCCAAGGCAGTCATGCACATTTCACAATTTGATGGATTTTCAAACTCAAAAGAGGAAAGAAAATGTGGTAATCACTCAACTTAGATCGGGAAAATCAAAAATCAAGTTCAGAGGACTCTAATGCAAATATATGAGTCACGAATATGAGAAAATAGAGGCAAAATGAGCTCAAAACTGACCCAAGAAGGAGATCAACACTACTGTAATAAGGTAGATAGGGCGTTGAAAAGAGGTCAACGCTCCTCAAAATAATGACAGAGATCATTGATAAGGGTTTTTAACGCTCTGCAGGCCACTATAAGGGAGTGTTTAAGCTTGGAAGTGGTTGAAAAAGCACAAATTTGTGCCCATATTTTGTTGAAGTTTTACTTATATAACTAGTTTTTACGATTCTTCGTTATTATTATAATCATTTAGCACATTAGCTGCATAAATAAGATCACCGAAAGAGAGGAAATCATAGAAACAATAGAGACACACAGATTATCCTGGGAAACCCTCATGGGGAAGAAAACCCAACTAAAATTCCTCAATATAGATAGACCAGAAACAAAGCAGAAGATCCTCCTCTACTCCTTCACTAGGAGAGTAGCTCACTACTTAACCAAGAGATACTAAGACATAGACCAAAACCCTCCTTGACATCGCCCCTAGTTGCAGTAGGTTCTCCTCCAAGACTTGTGCATTGCAAAGCTAGTTGGTGATTGTTCCAAATGAAGCATTGACATCTCTTATAAATAGTGGTATGGCCAGCCTATAATTAGTTCTGGGCTGACCTGTCACTTTACCCTTTTAATTTACATTTGATTTTCAAGGCACAAAAGGGCCGACTTTTGCAAAGGCACAATAGGACCTAATTAAAAAATATAATATAACAATATTATTCAACACTCCTTCTTAGGTAGAATATTCTTCTAAGTTACAATATTTCAACACTCCCCCTTAACAAGAAGGGTATTCTACTAACAACATCAATAACAACTTACTAGAATCAATACAACATAAAGAGGAGGATACATCGTCATCAATATCGGGAACACTATATTTCATATCTATAAATCATCGAAAGCTTTTCCTCACCATCAACATGAGTAAAAATTGAACATCATCATCATCTGCAATACGAAGCTGGATTAACATCATCATCAATAACAACATGAAGCTGGAACATCAAAATCATCAACAACATGAAGCTGGAACATCAACATCAACATCACAAAGCTGGAACAAAAACATCAATGGAAATAGAATGAGACATGAGCATCAACAATAGAGAGAACAACAACAACAACAATTGTGGGAACTTTGACAGACTGTCCATTTGGACCTTACAGGATTTTTCTGGGGATTATAAAATCCCCTAGGATATAAATCCCAACGAGATGCCACACTACGAACCACAACAAGTATATACATACATAGGCACTCTGACAAACTGTCCATTCAGACCTTATGGGATTTGTGCAGGGATGATCAATCCCCTAGGATATAAATCCTAATGAGTTTCCCTGTTGGTGGTTAGGATACCATAGTATCATCAACATCACTCCCCCTTTCGGAATACACCAATCTTGTCTCAGAAGTACTCAAACTTCACACGATACAGAGGCTTAGTCAACATATCTTCTACATGCTCATCTGTGCCAATATACTAAAGCTTCATAGCTCCCTTTTGTACCAAGTCACGAATGTAGTGGTACCAGATCTCAATGTGCTTCATCTTATTATGGAACATTGGTTTCCTTGTCATCTTTATGCAACTAAGGTTATCAAAACAGATCACAGTAGCATCCATCTCTAGGTCAAATAGACATGTCAACAACTTCTGAAGCCATATGGCTTCACAATTGACAAAGCATGTTGTAATGTACTCAAATTCTGTCGTACTGAGAGCAATACTAAAAATTTTCTTTCTTTGCCACGAAGTCATGGCTGACCCCAAACTGAAACAACATCATGAAGTATTTTTTTATGTATGGAGCACTTCCAGCCCAATCTTAATCAATATAGCCATACAATATAAAGTCACAATCTCTAGTATAAAAGAGGCCATAGTCCAACATACCCTTAAGGTATCTCATCACATGCTTTGCAGCTACAAGGTGAACACATCTGGGCTCCACCAGATATTGACTCAAGGTGTTCACAACAAAGAATATATCTAGTATGATATTCGTTAGATACATCAATGAACCAATCACCTATCTGTATAGAGTAACATCAATTATTTCTAACGAAGTATCAGTCAATAACTTCAAATTCGTCTCCTTAGGAGTGGACATGGCTCTATAGTCCATCATGTCGAATCTCTTCAAAATTTCCATAGCATACTTTCCTTGATTAAGGAAAGTATCTTCTGGGCTCTGTCATACTTCAAGACCTAACAAATAGTGCATCGGGCCTAGGTACTTCATTTCAAATTCAACGACAAGATTCATCTTACAATCTGTGATGATATTTTCTTCATCTGTCAAGAATAAGTCATCCGCATATAGCAACAATATAATTGGTCCATCATTCTCAATCTTGAAGTAAAAGTTGGGATCAACTTTACTCTTGGTAAATCCCAAGCTCATCACAAAACTATCAATCTTACCATACCAAGCTTTTTGAGATTGCTTCAACTTGTAGACATGAGTCTTCATGTCATGTACTTTGAAACCAAAATTTCACATCACATTGTGCCAACCTAGTACACTTTCTCAGCTGCAACTCAATCTGCATAATCATGTGTTGGTTCTATGTGATTTTTGCAAAGCACTATTTGTCTCACTTCCTGGGAGTATGTCCTCTACTTTTTCTGCAATTGTTACTTCTGGAACGGGGACTCTGCACTTGTAGTTGTTATTTCTGAAGATGAGAATAATTGCTTTATTCTCATTGTAGTTGTTGAATTCTGAGAGTAGCTCCTCTATTTTATCATGGCAACATTTTCATCTGAAACTGAGAGTGGTTGATACTGAAGGTATATTTTCTTCTTTCATGGAGTTAACGCAACCTCAAATACAAGGATTGATCCCTATGAATCTCATACTGTATCAAAATCATGGTTGTTCTAACTATCTTCATGAACATTGGAACTATTTCTTCAATTATTGGAGTAAGTGTCTCGTCATAGTATTCTCCCTCTTGATGGGAGAATCCTCTGGACACAAATCAAACTTTTTACATCTCTATATTCTTATCTACAACATGCTTGATCTGTTAGATCAATCTTGGAAGTCACCACTAACTTCCCTTATGGTCTTAGGTAAAAATCCATATCCCAGTCCTTCTGACTGGCTTCCTCCTCTGTCACTGAAACAAGGGAATCTTCCCATGAGATTTCACGTCTCCTAGAAGTCTCAGAAGCTACGATCTAGTCTTCTCAACTCATGGAATTTGTTTATCCATCCTGGAAGATGTCTCTTTTTCCCATCTGATCCTCTCTGAGATCAATATCACTTTGAGTCTCCATGCTCCCTATGAAGCTTGACTCCCTCTGAGTCTATATAATCTTCGAAGCCATCTGCTCCCTCTGATAAGTCACATCAATGTTATATGGCTTTGCGTCCTACAAAGTGTCATGGGAGCATGTTGGTATCTTCCTGGTTACTGCATTGATTCTGGGTAGGCCCTTCTAGCTCTAGTAACTCTTCCTATTGATATGAAGAGTGATCAATTGCACTAGAGGGATTTGTTTTGTTATCTTTGGAGCCTTTTCCTCCTCATGTTTTGTCTTCATATGAGATGTTGTGTATCTAGAAAAAGTATCTTCTTCTTTGTCTTCGATACATGGATGTATATGGTCATGTATACAACTTGGATACTTTGCTTCATGTCTCATCTAATATGTTGCCTCCTGCAGTCGTCACTATATCTCCCTCGGGGTTATCACTTGTGATCTAACCGGAACAAGAGAAACAAGGGAGAAACAATAAACAAGAATAATACTCTTTATAATAATAATAAAAACAATAGTGAGAATGATCGTCACATTAGCTCCTTCAGATCTATCACTTGTGAATTTCCTGAAACAAGGGTATAAGGTAACAAATACAATAATAAGGAATGGGAGAAATACTCTTCTAGTGTTGTGATCAATCATTCCTCCATGGTAACCTGGAAACAAAATAAGAAGTTTCTCCTAGAGAAGATGTTAGTTATATATAGTAAATGATTATAGTAAGCATTTATCTCAATAGTGCTCACATGCTACCAAGTACTCAATAATAAAACTTTTCAAAGATTGATATCACAACTATAGTGTTTAGCAGTTATCAAACTTGATATGTGTAAATTTGAATCTTATCAATTTAATCAATCAAACCTGGAACCTGGAGTCTTGTCCTCAAGAATGAGTGTGTTGTTTTTCTTTTGAGTCTCCTTCACTCAAGATGACAAGTATTTTCTTCAACATGTCCTCTGTACTAAGATAATATGCTTTCTTGATAGAAAATTGGGTTAGAGAATAAACTTTATAATCTCAACTTTAATCAATCTAATACTTTGACTTTAATTTTGACCAATGATTCGTATGATAGACATATCTTCAATAGATCAAAATGCAACATATATGTTCATAAGATCACAATAATTTCATAACAAATAGAGGCATATCAAATTAATCAAACCTGGGGTGAATTGTTCCTCTGAATGTGTTGGATCTAAGATCCTTTTGGATCTACGATTGTTGTTTAGACAAAAGATCCTTTCTCCTGCAAATACCCTTTAGAATAATGATAAAGTTTGAACATATGTAATTACATACCTTTGACGGTGTCAGCATGTAGTGGCACCATATGGCAGCAATGACAAGAAATAACGAACATTTAAAACTTCAAAGGTGCTTCAACTTGTAACTTAAATTTAGTTGGATATTTGCTAGGGTAAGGTGCACTAGGACAATAAAAATCATTTCCAACACTTCACAAAAACTTTCTCTGCAACTGGTATTGCAACTAGTGTTGGCACTGCAACTGGCATGAACGAACTGCAACTGCAACTACAATTGCAACTTCAACTGGTACTTCAACTGCAACTACAACTACAACTTAGGGTTTTATGAGGAAACCCTAATTTTTCAAACTTCAAATTTTGGAATTTTGATCCAGGGACTAGATATTCCCTCCTAGGGTAATCTCCTAGATGTGGTTACTTTCCCCAGCGTCCTCCTTAAACAGGGAAAACGTCACACTTAGGGTTTATGCAGAAACCCTAATTTTGCAGCAACTACAATACTGAAAATTGGATTTTGGGGAGGGTGTGTTGAGGCTAGTCACTTCTTATAGACTGTGAGTTGGTCTCTTTCAGGCCTACTCTAATACTAGAAAAAACCAAGGAAATACTATTAAAATCTATCCCCAGTGCAGTCACCAATTTTCTGTTATGGTAAAGTTCCCCCTACGGACAGGTGAAACCCCCCTTGGATCAAGACCCCTTCTTTGATCCAAGATAGAAGGAAAAAAAATGGTAACTACTTTCCCTCTAGATCTATTTCAACAATCAGAGTAAGAGGAAAGAGATATATGACTCACCTTTTCACGATGGTTGTCCTCATTTCTCTAGCCTTTGACCTTGTTGGCCAAGCTCCTAGGCACAAGATGAGACTTGCAATGAACAAGGAGGAATATCCTTTATTCTACTCTATATCGTTAGGTGACAATAAATATATCTATTATTCCTTTAAAAACAATAGACATGCATGTAACAAGTGACACAAAACATGAAGGGAATATTCCAAGTTATGTATTAATAGAATGCCATAGTGAAGCAATTACAATCCAATGTTGACGTTGCAACAACTTCTCCAAGATCTCCTATCCATCACTCTCTTGAATGTCTCGGGATTAGAATTATGATTCTCTCATGGATTCTCCTCCATTTTCACCTTGGAATGCATTCATTATATAGGATTTTGGAGCCTTAACCATCATGAAGTATTTTAGAAAATGGTCGAGGATTTTTCTCCATAAGTTGAGATTTAGCTTGTCTCATGGATATTGAGTTTACTTAATATGGAGACACAAGATATGACTCGAATATTTGACTTCATATTCTCATAAATAACCCTTAGAATAAGGTGGGAACTTAGTAAGGTGCATAAGACACTTGATAAAGTGCACGTGACACTTAGTAAGGTGCATACGACACTTCATAAAGTGCATGTTGTTGATTTTTCTACTTAAGCACTTAACGATTTTAGCATTATTTTACTTATTAAACCATTAACACAATAACTACATATAAAGGATCACTGAAAGAATAACATTCAAAGCATGCACAAGATTTACCCTGGGAAAACCCCCTAAGGGGAAAAACCCAACAAACTTCCTCAATATAGATTTGCCAATCAAGAAAAATTCTTCTCTTCAAGAGAGAACTAACAAAGAAGAATATCGTCCTCTAACCCTTGACTAGGGAAGAGTAGTGCACCACTTAACCAAGAAATATCCAAGATATAGACCAAAACCCTCCACCAAGTCACCTCCTAGTTGCAGTAGTGTCTCCCTCTAAAACTTGTGCACTTTTCTTCTTGGTTGCAGAGCTAGTGTGTGAGTGTGCAAATGAGGCATTGGTGTCCCTTATAAATAGTGGTTTGGCCAGCCTAAAATTAGGTTTGGGCCGACCTGTTACTTTACCCTTTTATTTTATGTTTTACATGTCAAGGCACAATAGGGTCATCTTAACAAATATAATATAATAATATTCTTTAGGTTTTTGTCTTGGTCAAATAAAATAAGGATATCTTCCAAAGCTACTCAATATTCAACACTCCCTCTTAGCAAGGAAGGTATTCTTCTCATCGCGGTCATCATCATTGCTTCTGCATATTTGGTCATTATCTTGTTGTCAATCACAGATCTATATATCATAGGAAGTTATGCACTTTCACTGGAGTATCAAACCAGCCTGCGTTGGAGTAGCATACCAACCTACATTGGGGTTAACATACCAACATGCGTTGGAGTAGCATACCAACCTGCGTTAGGGTAGCATACCATCCTGCATTGGAGTACCAACCTGCATTGGGGTATCATATCAACCTGCATTGGAGTACCAACCTGTGTTGGGGTAGCGTACCAACCTGTGTTGGAGTAGCAACTTGTGTTGGGGTAGCGTACCAGCCTGCGTTGGAGTACCAACCTGCGTTGGGGTAGCGTACCAGCCTACGTTGGAGTACCAACCTACATTGGGGTAGCATATTGGCCTGCATTAGAGTACCAACCTATGCTAGGGTAGCATATTGGCCTGCGTTGGAGTACCAACCTGTGTTGGGGTAACATACCAGCCTGTGTTGGAGTACCAACCTGGGCTGGGGTAGCATACCAACATGCGTTGAAGTACCAACCTGCGTTGGGGTAGCGTACCAGCCTGAGTTGGAGTACCAAACTACGATGGGGTAGCATACCAACCTGCGTTGGAGTGCCAACCTACGTTGGGATAACATACTAGCCTGCATTGGAGTACCAACCTGCACTAGGGTAGCGTACAAGCCTATGTTGGAGTACCAACCTACATTGGGGTAGCGTACCAACCTACGTTGGAGTACCAACCAGTGTTGGGGTAGCATAGCAGCCTGTGTTGGGGTACCAACCTAAACTAGGTAGCTCCAACTATTGGGGATCTCATCACTTCCCTCTACTCGGGAACACATCACTTCTCGCTTTTGGGGAACGCATCACTTCCCTCTACTGGAGAACATATCACTCCCTCTCATGAGGGAAAATCCTTCTGCACCACACCAAGCTTGTCTATGAAGTATTTGAACTTCACTCTCGATAGAGGCATAGTCAACACGTCTGCTACCTGCTTGTTGGTAGGAACATGTTGAAGATTTACTTCTCCCTTTTGTATCATCTCTCGGATATAATGGTACTTGATCTCGATACACTTGTCATGACACACTGAGTTCACTGACAACTTTATGCAACTCTAGTTTTCATAAAAGATATAGGTTTCCTTCAACTCGAGATCAAACAATTATGCAATCAACTTCTGAAGCCACACTACTTCACCACAAGTTGAACATGTTTCCACATACTCTGCCTCTGCGGAAATGAGTTCCATACAGGTCTGCTTCACACTGAGTCACGAGATCACATCTAATCCCATACTAAAGCAATATCTAGATGCACTTTTCTGGTCTGTGAGACTGCCTGCCCAATCAGAATCTGTGTAGCCCTGTAATCTTATCTCATGATCCAAGGCATATTTGAGTCCATAATAGATTTTACCCTTTAGGTACCTCATCACATGATTTTTCATAATCAGGTGAGCATGTCTAGGATCAATCATGTACTGACTCAATGTGTTCACCGTAAAACATATATCTGTGCTCGTGTTCTTCAAATCAACGAACCAAATTTTCACATCACATTGTACCAAACTAGTACACTTTCTCTGATCCGAAATGATCTTTTAAGACAATGGTTAAGTTTTAAATCATGCTCAGAGGTCACGGGTTCGATTCCCCCGAAGGTGAAACAAACCTTTTACCCAACCAACCTTGGCTAAATTTGGGGTGCCAAGTGGCACCCTATGATTGTGCCACATGTCACCCTAGGATTAGCTCATACTGTTGACGCATCGGTCTAGTCAACTGCCCAGTTAGCACTTCCACGTCACCATCGTACATTCCACATGTCGCATGGTCGTACCTGCCACATGTCACTTCCACATCATCCTATCGTACTTCCACGTGTCAGTCGGTATTGCCACGTCCTCCATCGTACATTCCAGTCACTTGCCACGTGTCACTACCACGTCAGTCTATCGTACTTCCAGTTGTCATCCGTACAACCACATGTCAGCTTTTCATTGGGCCACCTCACTGTACGGACTACCACATGGCATCTATACAGTGCCACGTGTCAAATTTGTACAGTGCCAACTCAACCCAAAAATGTGGAATCCGAGTGACATGTTTCACCTCCTAGTGATTCCATGTCAACATGATGATGTCATCATGACATCATGTTGATGTCACCTATCGTACCTGTTGACGTCAGTGTTGACTTTTTACCTGTTTGGGAATTTGATTAGAACACGATAATTTTCACATACGGTGTCTGTTTGAGGAAAACATTATATGGTCAGAATCAACGTGGCGAGACGGGCGCAATGGCATTTTTTTCATATAATTCTGAGAGATTTGATTTTTAGGCCTTCCTGGACCCATTTTGGTTCCTGGATCCATTTTGGATCACACCTCCCCACTAAGACCTTTTGTTCCTCCAAAAGGATACTAACCAGTCATCAAGTACGGGATAGGCCACCCCACTTGTTCTTTGTCTTTAAACTATGCCCTGTGCACCTGTCTCATCAAGATCAATTTCAAAACAACAATTATAACTGACAGCATATTGTTAGCCACTTGTACTCTATCACATTTTACTGAAGCCACTAACATCCATGTTGAAAACATTAGCAATGATAACATCAGAAATATAACTGCAAACGAGTTAATATGTTTGTAGTACTTGCACAACATTAGCTTATCTTGAAGCAAAGTATGATTGAACTTCCATTCTACAATCATCTCATGTTCATTCTTAAGATCAATTGCTTGATTTGGCACAATTATAGGTGTGTTTCTTGCATGAGTTTCCTTCCTTAATCGTTCCATTGTTTGAAGAGATTGATTTTCTTTTAAGTGATGAGCATGTACAACATATTCATCGCCTTCTTTGGTTAAGTGATATTGATTATGTTCCATATAGAAGATTGTTTTGCGATCATACAAATAAGGACTGCCTAAGACCATTCCACATTCATTGAGTGACACCACATCACACATTACCTCATCCATAAATTTTGATGAAATTGCAAACTTTAAATTGCATTGCTTTGTTATGTGCAATTTATGATTGTTGCTTATCCATTTAAGTGAGTAAGGTCTATGATGCATTTGAGTGTTTAATCCCAATTGTTTAACCAATTCCTCAAAAATCAAGTTAGATTGAGATCCACTATCTATCAATGTGTCAACCTTAGTATGCTTCATTATGACCCTTATGTGAAATAATTTGCTTCTAGAATCATATCCATCACCAATTTTACCTGTCAAACCAACCACTGTGATTTTAGACTCATCACCCGAATTTGATCCCAAGTCTGTTGGTCATGTTGTTGTTGCAACTTTTTTCCTCCCTTTCCTTTCTTTGAACCACTTTGGTCTCTTCTTGGGATGCAATTGCTAGAAATGGTCATCATCATGCCCTTCTTTCTTGCAATGCTTGCAAGAGAGATTTGCTTCCCTTCTTGTCACTCAATTTGATTTCTTGTCATTCCCCTTCCTTTTGTCCTCTTTTCTTGAAGATGATTCCCCTGATACACCAACTTTTGTTTTCCCT
The DNA here is from genome assembly GCA_009831015.1 of Picea engelmannii. Taxonomy (NCBI): domain Eukaryota; kingdom Viridiplantae; phylum Streptophyta; class Pinopsida; order Pinales; family Pinaceae; genus Picea; species Picea engelmannii. The sequence goes on from WSFP011370162.1 coordinate 28,027, forward strand.
GCCTCATTGTATGTTGCTTGAACAGAAACCTCATCAAGATTAGTAGGTCCAAACATAAATACAGTGTTGTGAATGTGTGTAGGTAAACCTCCTATATACTTCATAAGAGTTTCTTGGGTATGTAATGGAATGTCTAACATTAATGCCATCTTACGAAATTCATCTGTGTATTCTTGCACTGTTTGTCCCTTTCTTAGTTTAATACCTTTCCATTCAATCAAATCCTTCTCTTTATAACCTGAAGGATAAAATTGTTTTTTAAGTGCAGAAACAAAAACTTGCCATGATGGAAATACATTACCCACTTGTTGTGTGTCATTTTGAAACTTGCTTTGCCACCATATGAGTGTTGTGCCTGCAAGTCGAAGCGATGCCAATTTGACTTGAGTTGCCTCATCTTTGATTTGTTGCACTCTGCAATAAACTTCCATTTGTCTGACCCAGTTATCAAGCCTCTCTACATTGACTTCACCATCATACATGGGTAATTCAAACTTCCCATCAAGCTTAAGTAAAGGCACATCATGTTTATGTTTATGGGAATGTCTTCTTGTAGTGGATTTGGAACTTGTACTTGAAGAAGAAAAAGTTGATGGAGAAGAAGGAGGTGAAGGAGGAGGTTTAGGAGGATCCTCTCCTTCTTCACTTTTGGCTTTTGAAGATTCACCTAGAATCGGTCTCTTTCACTCGAAGTAATCATCATATAAAACCTTTACCATCTCTGACATGGCGAAGAAGTTCTTTTGAAACTCTATCTTGTTATGAGAAAGACCCTCTTCCGATTCCATCTTCTCACTTTGAGAAGTTCTCTTTCTCGATCCAATCTTGGGATTCTCTTCAACAAGCTCACCTTCACCACGATTCATCTTTTCCCTGGTAATCATGCAAACTCAAAAACCAACCATCAACCTCGCTCTGACACCACTTGATCCAAAATGATATTTTAAGACAATGGTTAAGATTTAAAGCATGCTCGGAGGTCGCGGGTTCGATCCCCCCAGAGGTGAAACAAACCTTTTACCCAACCAACCTTGGCTAAATATAGGGTGCCACGTGGCACCCTGTGATTGGGCCACGTGTCACCCTACAATTGGCTCATATTTTTTACGCATCGGTCCAGTCAACTACCTAGTCAGCATTTCCACATCACCACCGTACATTCCACGTGTCGTACGACCGTACCTGCCACATGTCACTTCCACGTCAAACTATCATATTGCCACGTGTTAATCTGTACTGCCACATCCTTCGCCATACAGTCCAGTCACCTTCCACGTTTCATGGCCACGTTAGCCTGCCATATTGCAAGTTGTCATCTGTATAGCCATGTGTCAGCCTGTCATTGGGCCACATCACTGTACGGACTGCCACGTGGAATCCGTACAGTGCCAACTCATCCCAAAAATGTTGAATCTGAGTGACAAATGTCACCTCCTGGTGACACCACATCATCATGATGACATCACCTATCATACCCGATGACGTCAACGTTGACTTTGACTAGCTGAATTTTTGCATGTTTGGGAATTTGATCAGAATGTGATAACTTTTGCATACGGTGTCTGTTTGCGGAAAACACTATATGGTCGGAATCAGCACAACGAGATGGATGCAATGGAGTTGTTTTCATATGCTTCTGATAAATTTTATTTTTAGGCCTTCCTGGACCCATTTTGGTTCCTATTTCCATTTTGGATCATGCTCAGTCGCAGCTCAATATGCACAATCATGTGCTATCTCTATGTGTTTTCTACAAATCACTATTTGTCTCACTGCCTGAGATTATTTTCTCTACTCTCTCTGCAATTGTTCCTTCTAGAACTGGGACTCTGCACCTGCTTTTTCCGAAACTGAGAATGACTGCTCCATTCTCATTGTATTTGATGAACTCTGAGAGTAGCTCCTCTATTCCATCACGATGAAAAATTCATTTTCTCCCTATGAATCTCTTACTGCATCGACTTCTTTTAATGGATCATGGTTGTTCTATATATACTTCTTTTTTTTTATTGTAGCAAGTGTCTGGTCATAGCCTTCTCCCTCTTGCTGGGAGAATCCTCTAGACACAAATCAGGCTTTGTACATATTTATACTGTTATCTGCAACATGCTTGATCTGTTAGATCTATATTGGAAGTCAGCACCGACTTCCCTTATGGTCTCAAGGATAAATCCATATCCTAGTCCTTCTGACTAGATTCCTCCTTTGTCACTGAAACAAGGGAATGTTCCCAATATATTTCACATCTCCTAGAAGTCTCTGAAGCTACGATATAGTCTTCACAACTCATGGCATATGTCAGTCAGTGTTGGAAGACATATATTTTTCCCATATGATCCTCTCTAAGATCAGGCTCACTCTGAGTCTCCATGCTCCCTCTAAATCTTGACTCCCTCTCAGTCTATGTAATATTCAGAGCCATATGCTCCTCATGATATGGCTCATCAATGCTATATCTTGCAAAGTGTCACGGGACCATACTAGTCTTTTTTTTTCCGGTTACTGCAATTGATTCTAGGTAGGCCCTTTTGGCTCTACTAACTCTTCTTGATGATCTAAAGAGTGATCAATTGCACAAGAGGTATTTGTCCGGTCATATTTGGAGCCTTATGCTCCTCATGATCTGTCTCCATATGAGATGTTCTATATCTAGAAAAAGTAGCTTCTTCTTCAGTACATAGATGTATACGGTCATGTATACAACTTGGATAGTCTGCTCCATGTATCATATAATATGTTTCCTCATGCAATTGTCACTATAGCTTCGTCAAGGTTATCACTTGTGACCTGCTCGAAACAAGAACAACAAGGGAGAAGCAATCAATAAGAATAATACTCTTTATAATAAAAATAAAACAATAGAGAGAACAATCGTCTTAGTAGCTCCTTCAAAGCTATCACTTGTGACCTTCCCGAAACAAGGGTCAAAAGTAAGAAATACAATCATAAGAAATGAGAGATACACTCTTCTAGTGTTGTGATCAATCATTCCTCCATGGTAACCTAGAAACAAAACAAAAAGTTTCTCCTAGAGGAGATGTTATTTATATCTAGTAAATGATTACAATAAGCATTTATCTCAATAGTGCTCACATGCTGCCAAGTATTCAATAATAAAACTTTTCAAAGATTGTTATCACAACTATAGTGTTTACTTGTAATATGACAGTTATCAAACTTGATATGTGCAAATTTGAATCTTATCAACTTAATCAATCAAACCTGGAACCTGGAGTCTTGTCCTCAAGAATGAGTGTTGTTGTTTTTCTTCCGAGTCTCCTTCACTCAAGATGACAAGTATTCTCTTCAACCTATCCTTTGTACTAAGATAATATGCTTTCTTGACAGAAATTTGAGTTAGAGAATAAACTCTATAATCTCAACCTTAATCAATCTAATACTTTGA
>ML851037.1:0-17841 GCA_009831015.1 Picea engelmannii
AATAAAGGCCCACTATGGTAGTTGGATGTAATAAATGTGAGAAGGCTCTCTAGAAGGTTTCTAGGAGATAGGGAGAGCTATATAAAGAAGTCTAGGCAATGTAATGAAACATAGTGAAGAATATTGTGATTGTACAAGCAAGGGTTTCTTGAGGAGTTTTATCCTTCCATAAGGATTAATATATGGTGTTACCCTACCTCAAGGGTTTTCTCTATTTCTTGTGTTCATGTTATGGTGAATGGTTTATGGTTTATTCTTGGTTATTTCTGAAGTATATTTGCAGATCTGGTTTAGGTACCTAACAATCTTCTTTGGATTTGTTTTGTATCCATTGTTTGTATTTATTTTGTGTGTTTATTGGAAAATTAAATATTGCTCACCTTTCTTCCCCCATCATCTCATGTTTTATTGTAGGAAAATGCTTAGTTTTTGCAATTCCCAGGAGGATCCAAGGGGTCAAATATATGGACGAGTGGCTTTCAAAACTCAAATTTTGAAGAATCATGAACGAGGGTGACATCCAAGCCAAACAAATGATGTTGAAAAGGCCATGTTAAAAGCATAAGTTCCAGGGGAGGCAGGAGCGGGAGGGGTTCTGTTCATACCTAGAGTACAAAGATTGCTAACTTACTCGTGGAATCTAGGCATAACCACCAATAACTTAGTAGAGACATATGCAATTTTTAAAGGGGATCAACTAGCAAAGGACCGTCAAATCAACCGGTTGATCATCCCAGGGAACTCCAAGACGATAATAAGGCACTTCATCAAAATTACAAACCCAAAGAACTCAATTCTGAAAAGAATCATAGATAGAACCAGAGACACACTTTCTTCTATGCTCCCCACCTTCTATCATGTTTGACGATCAAACAACAGGGGTGCAGACAAGTAGGCTAACAGAGCCATAGGCATAAGCATCGGTCATTTGTAAATAATGGAAAGGATCAAGTTCCTAGAAAATCCCTAATGCCTCTCTAATTCTCCAGCACACTTGGGTCCGCACTCCACCTAGAAGCCCCCTCCATGTGGCTCTCTAGCACAAAAGTACTTCAGGTTGACCTCCCGTCATGCTTTGGAGATCAACGCACTTAGTCGACATCCATATCGTGAGAATTGGTACGTCACAACTTGCGATAATGGATCTTTTGTGCCACAATATGTTCACTCCCCGTGGTAACCTGTATCTGAGGTCACTCCCACCCTGCACTTTCTCCTTTCCCCTCACCCCTCCATTAATGTCGTGTGAGATAAAATACTGTGAATATATTTAAGCAAGGCTCCATAGCATGCAGATGTTGGTTGAGCATGCCACCTCTCTATTGGCAGCAATAATGTAATGTATGTTTGTTTATAAGCTGCATAACACAGGGTTTTTAAATTCTCGTTACTCGTCATAAGCAACGACACTTATTATTTGTCACCTTTTACATACCTTCCTTTTGATTTTAAGTTTTCATGACTGTAAGCATGAAAAATTGTAGCTGTAATTCACACTTGAGTTCGATTTTTGATCAAAAGGAAAACTATTCATATCAGTCTATTATCGAATTGTTGTCTTTTTCTATAAACACAATTGTTTTTATAGTTTATAACCCCTTGATCTTAAACGTGCCTTGGTTACATAAGTATAAAACCTCCACTCATTTAGCATTCGATTAATTTCAATGGGGTTTTGATTTATAAAAAATTTAATGGTTCAATGCTTATTTGATACATTAATCTTTATGATCAAGTCATGGATATGCATACTATTCAACTGTTCTGATCCTTATGCGTACCAATATGCCAAGGTGTCATTTTAAGTACAACGTGGTATTCTTGCTCTGCATGGCCTCGGTCTACATGACCTCTTTCACACGCATCGTGATTAACTCTCATGCCTACCATTTCAAACTGTCTTTGCATTGCATTGAGGAAACTCGAGGCTATGGCTCTGTGTTTTTTCTATCAAACCCTACCTTTGATTCCCGTGTTTATTCCCTGCTATTAGCCATGGCTCCTGTGGTGAGGATTGAGCCCAATGGCATCCAGACCTTGTTATCGTTTGACAATGCTAGAGATGACTTAGAAAGGAACGGCTGGCGTGTGTTTATTGAAATGTTCGAGGGTTTTAATCTAAGAGTTTCTCAAGAATTCGCGTTGACATTCGACGGTTGCAGAGAAAAAATAGGAGACGTCCAGCTTGAGGTAAATGAAGATTTTATAAGCCAAGCTACCGGTTTACCAGCTGTGGGGAAAAAATGGTTCAAGAACTCAAAGGTTGAAGAGGTTCCTTGGTCATTGTTGTTCACCTCAAGGAGAATTACCAGCTGTGACCGAGGTATGCATGTCTCAGCTTTAGAACCTAGATGGCACGATCTGTTAGCTATTGTGAAATAGTTCGTTACCTATGAGGGAAGATTTGGGTTGGGTTTCTTGTATCACTTGCGATTTCTTATGAGCTTTATCGATTTCCCCCATGCCCTATTTCCTCCTTCAAAGTCTATACAATATGGGAAAGCGGTTTAAGAGGCAGAAGTCTGATTCTAGTTTGTTCCACCATTGTTTAATCAAGATTATCATTATACATCAGTTGAAATTAAACAACGATTGTTGGGAATCTTTTTTGTTATGAAATGGTTTTGGTAGTAGTGAGTTGGGACAGGTTGATAAACCTATCATCACAGAAAACCCTCATGAAACCTACCATCTCTCCTCCTTTTCTCATGCCCTATGATCCTATCTCTAATTTGGAACCCTCGACCTACCCTGATTCTACCCAACCCGACACTCAACCGGATTCCTATCCTGAGGGTTGTGTTAAGACTGTTAAAAAATCCACAAGGAAAACGTTCAAAGGCAGCGTCAATGTCAATTATAAGAATAAAAAGGTCGCTCGTTGGGTTTCACAATGTGCTCGAAACAAACCCAAGCCGTGTGCTGATACAAAAAACACAATTGTGGTAAGTGAGGATTCCGATTCAGAAATTGAAAGGTTCCTGGCCGAAGAGTATCCATATTCATATGGACTTTTCTCTGACAGACCCTACGATTATGTTACTAACTTACCACTGTGTCTAAAGGACAATCCTGAATTCCTTGGAATCAAACTCAGTAATGAACCAACAGGTCAAATGGACGATTCCCCACCTGTTAACACTATCAGTGCTGATACACAGTCTATACAACCACATTGTAATGAATGTCGATCCTGGATCGACAGGTATTACAAGGATGTGCCTTTACTACAATCTTGAATTGAATATTTGGAAGACCAGGTGGATTCATTAATGAAGGAAAATAGAAGACTCCAATCCATAGCTCAAACCAAAGAAAAATGACAAAAAACCACAGGGTCTGTTGTTTTTAAGAACGTGGAAGCAACGACTGCAATAGCAAATTCAAAGATTGCTTGATTAGTTTGAATCCCTTAATTTGAGGTATGATCCTTTTAAAAGTTTTGTGTGATTATGTCTTTCTCAATTTAGCATGCATGATTTGTTTGCACAGATTACTTTTTAGTTTGTTTTGATTGATTGAATAAAATACGATTCTAGTTATAATTATAACTAGCTACAGAATCAAGAGATTTTGTAGCTAGTTAGAAAAATTTGAATTACTTGTTTTGATAACTGAAAGTACATTTGAAATCTTTTTGTTTTTATTTGTTTTCAGGAACCCATGATTTCTATGGAGATTTGAAGCATTGTTGGCATCTCTCAGCCATACTATCTTTATGTTTTTAAATAGAATAGGTTGTTAGTTTTTGGTATCAAGTAGAATCTGGGAGGTTGCATCCCCCACACTTTTTGGAACAGATTGGATGTAATCAACAGGAAACGTTTTGTTCCTGTAACCTATATAAGTATGTTGTTTTGTAAACTTGAGAACACCTCTGCCTGGGGCAAAAATTATGGATTTTTGATTTACAGACTTGAATAGAAGATGATATTTGCACAGCTTTAGCTTCTCTATATCGTGTTTTTATTCAAGTTATGATCATTTAGATTTTTAATTAGATTATGATTACTTTAGCTATCATGGTTTATTGCAGATTGGTATGATAAAATTTATATGATATCTATGTTTTATGTCCCATATTTAACATACAATAATTATTCTGTTCAAACTTGAGATTAGGAGATTTATCTTCATCATTCATTGAATATTTATACACATCAAACGGGTTTGCCTCATCAAACAACAAGATTAGATGCTATACACAGGACGAATATGAGATGTGATTACAGGTCAATTTGTTAGTTTTATTTCATTAGTTTAATTAATACAGAAATTTCCTGCAGTCTAAACACATTCTACTGTTTGTTATATTTTTTTTTCAATTAGATAGTTTGTTATTTCATTTCTTGTTTATGAACATTATAAAAAAATAAAAATCAAAAAGATTGAATGATAGCTTTGTTGTTGTTTAATAAATCAATCCATATTCGATTTTCGCTGATTTAGATTAAAATTTGCATTCTGTAAATGTTATACATACATTAGAAATAAAGTAATTTGTATATATTATACATACAATAAGTATATTTATGTTATAAACATTATTTAGTAAACTGTAAATATATATTAGATCTGTATATAAATTTTCAGCGAGTGTTATTCATTAAGCTATTTTATTTTCTTTAGTTTTGTTTTTCGCTTTCTTAGGACTTAGATTGGCTAACGGAGCTGCTAAACCCATCAGAGTGGATCAATCCAAACGGCTTGGGTTAAGTAGAAAACCCCAGACCGGATTCACTCCTCCAGTTGACGAGCGGTCAATTTCGCCCGTCAACAAATGGCGCTAGAAGGAGGGCCTGCAAATTATTAATGGCACGAGGTGGTCATAAGACTCCTCCGCCACCTACCCGCTTACCTATAGTGACTAGAAGTCATTCAGACAACAACATTGTCCCTCAAATAGCAACCACATCAAACGATGATCTACGGATCACAGTTGAACCAATAACTCCAAATCCTACGGGTGGTGACATACAAGAGATTGTTCGCGAATCTCTCATAAGAACGCACAGTTCCTTCATCCATTTAAAACAACCAAACCAACCTTTGAACCAACCATTAGACTTCTCTGATATCAGAGAACAACTTGGAGGCACTAACCTGACTTTAATCCCCACAGATCCAATCCTCACTCCTATAGCAGGAGGATCTGGTATACCACCATCTCCACCTCCTTCATCTCCTTCTTCTTCTGGAGAAGAATCCTCTGAAAGAGGCAGTTCCTCACCCCAGCCTTCGACACCACCCACACCTATGGCCAACCAGAACAATCCTGCCAGACCCTGGCTTGACCAAGATGCAGTGGCCATACCCGGGCCTCAGCATCCCTTACCCAAACACCCGGAGAAATGGCTCCCTAAATTTGACCCGGACTCCAAACAGATCGTCGAAGATCACATCAAAAAGTTTATGTTAGCCATTAGAATCCGTAGTGTTGAGCACGAAGATGTAGTCTGTAGATTGTTTCCCTACACCTTTGAGGGCAATGCCTCTTCCTGGTACTTTGCCCAACAACCCCACACCATCGTGTCATGGGAGAAATTTGAATCCTGTTTTCTTGAGAAGTTCGGAGACGACAAGTCTCTTGAAGTTCTAGTCATGGAGCTTTCTAGTTTAAGGATGAACCCCAAAGAAAAGATCAAAGACTTTAATCAAAGTTTCTTGACACTAAAGAACCGAATCCCTACCGATTCAATGCCTGCCGAGAATCTAATTATAACATATTATACGAAAGCCTTACATCAAAGCATAGCCATTTGGGTAAAGAGATCCAAGAAATCCACGTTTTTAGAAGCCTTCGAAGAGGCCAGTCAGATCGAGAAAGACATCCTTAGTTTAAAATACACTACTAGCAATGAGACAGAGACTAGTTCATCATCCAAAAAGAAAATTGAAATCCTCCCTAGACCTTCCCAAAACAAAGCTCAACCTGAAAGGTCAGATTTAGAAAACTTACAGAAAGTCATTCAAAAATTGTCCAACCAAGTTATAGATTTGAAAAGGACGGTTGAAGAAGCTTCTTCAAGCAAAGGGCCTTACAAACCCCCTTTTAGGAAGCCTTTCCCCACCAACCGACCTAATTCAAATACTGAAGGGCTAAATATAGAAAGCTTGCAATTTGCTATCCAAACAATTCTAGAAGCACATGATAAGTTGATTCCTCCTGAGATTCCTGAAGAAGTAGTTGAACAAGAGACAATAGAAGAAGATGAATCTTCTCCGAACATTTTTGGACATTTTTCGGATAGCATTTTTCAAGCTAATTTTGAAACAGTGCATCCTTACAATACTAGGAACAAGACAACAAACAAGCCTTCTTCTGAAATCACTACGAATTTGCCTCCAAAATAGTCTAAAACAACTGAGACTAAACAGAATTCAGTAAACCCAAGCTTAGATTATGATTTGGTTGAAGATCTCAAAAATCTTAGGGCTAACATTTATGTTTATGAATTATTAAAATTTCCTTTTCTTCTGCAAAAGATGTTACAAAATATTGCAGAGAACAAAAAAAATGGCAATCCAAGCAGTAACAAAGGTGTTCAGAACAACCCCAAAGTTCCTCAGAAGGCCTCCACCAAAACTACTTCTGATCCTCATGAAAAAAGAGACCTTCCTGTAAATAATGTAACAAATGTAGATAAATCAGTTTTAGAGGCCGTGAGTAAAAAGCAACAAGCTTCCACTATTAGTACTCGCAGAAATGTCCCTCCATTTTTGTTAAATTTTGAAATTTTCAATAGGAATGTGCATAAATGCATGGTAGATTCAGGAGCGTCATCTAACGTAATGCCTTGGTCTGTTTGTCAAAAGATTAATGATGAAGTTCAACCATCCAGCTTGAATATTATCCAGCATGATCGAACTAGTGTTAAAGTTATAGGCGAATTGAGAAATGTGCTTATAAGATTGTCGTCTAACCCTAAAGTTCATCAAGTAATTGATATTATTGTTGTAGATGTCCGAGAAGTTTATGGTTTGTTTTTAAGCAGAGACTGGTCAGAACAGTTACACAACTATTTTGCGATGGATTGGTCTCACTTGTGGCTTCCCGAGAATGGAAAGCCCAACAGAATCAAGGTAAATCTTGAACGTTGTCTAAAGTTCACGGTGACTGATTTAAATGATCCCAATGAACCATTCACTCCTTCTGCTGATTTGCCTGAAATACAGGGGATGGATACTTTTTTCGGTAATTTCATGGCCGAAACTTCCACTATCACTAACCTGGAACAACAGTCTAAAATTTTGACATATACACAACCAATAGCTTCTTCACAGTGGACACATGCAATCGATGAAAATCAAATATGGTCCCTTTACTTTGATGGGTCAAAATCCAAGGAAGGAGCTGGTGCAGGCTACGTGATCATCGATCCAGCAGGTAACAAGACCTTGATTGCTTGCAGGTTAGAATTCTAATTTACAAACAACACAACATAATATGAGGCACTATTACAAGGCCTCAGAAAAGCATTAGATATGAACATTCAAAATTTGACTGTCTTTGGTGATTCGGAAATCGTGGTTAGACAGGTAAAAAATTCTATCCACTGTTTATATCCGCACCTTAAAATCTACCAAACTGAGGTATGGAATTTGATGAATAAGTTTGACGCATTTAACATAAATTCTATTCCTAGATTGAACAATTCGGAAGTTGATTTGTTAGCTAACGTAGCTTCAAAAAATTTCCCTGCAGAAGGCTTATCTCTGAATGCATTCTCCATCGAACTGTTGTTCAGACTGTCTGTCCCAGACAACATCACGAATTGGAGAGTCTTCGATGACGATCAACAGATTATAAGTTTTCTGCATATGGAAGAAACTTTCCAGGGCACGGTGATCGACGGAGGTAATCATGACGAAAATCTTCGTGACTTTACGGTAATACCAGATCCAAGATCTCCAGAAGCTTCATCAGACATGGTAAACTCTATCAGAAAATATGTAGTTAGATTAGAAAAATTTTATGATCTTCACGACAAGTTCAAAAAATCAGTGAACTGTAAAATGAATAGTTCCTCTTTGATGCATGAAAAAGTAAATTTGGGAACTAAAGACAATCCACAGTGCATTAATTTAGGGGTGGGGTGTTCCGAGCAAGAAAAAGCATCGTTTATTAAATTGTTTAAGGAATTCAAAGATGTTTTTGCTTGGACGTACGATGACCTAAAAACCTTTGATCCTAACATCATACAACATGTTATTCCTATGAAACCCCAAACCCAAAATTTTCAACAAAAGTTAAGGAAAATGCAACCAAAACTCAAATCAACTGTTAAGAAGGAATTAAACAAACTCCTAAACGCTAAGATAATCTTCCCAGTTAGGCACACACAATGGGTCTCTAATCTTTTCCCTGTCCGAAAGAAGAGTGGTGAAATCCGACTATGTGTCGATTTCCAAAATCTTAATCGAGTGTCTGATAAAGACAACTACCCTGTCCCTCCCATGGAACAGATCCTTCAACATGTATCTGGTTCTGAAAGATTATCCTTGTTGGATGGTTTTTCAGGGTATAACCAAGTCCTGATGTCCCCTCCAGACCAACTCAAAACCACCTTCCTCACTCCGTGGGGCACCTACGCTTATAGAAATATGCCCTTTGGACTCATAAATGCCGATGCCACTTTCCAGAGAGTGATGGACATCGCTTTCTGAGGCTTAATCAATCAATCTATTATAGTTTACCTGGATGACGTCACTATCTTTTCGAAAAATAAAGAAGATCATCTAGCTCATTTAAGATCCATTCTTCAACGATGTCGTAAGTACGACATTTCTTTGAATCCTAAAAGATCTATCTTCACAGTAGAACAAAGTAAACTCCTAGGATTCATTGTATCGAGCGAAGGGATGATTATCGATCCTGAAAGAACTCAATTAATTTCGAAACTGCCCCCTCCCTCGTCAAAAAATCCCATGCAATCTTTCTTAGGTCAGATAAACTTTGTTAGGAGATTCATCCCCATCTTTTCAGAAATGGTGAGACCATTACAAAACCTAATAAAAAAGGATGTACAATACCATTGGGGACCTTTAGAAAGCCAGGCTTTTAATTCAATAAAAAAGGCCATAATAGACGCTCCCTTTCTAATGAGCCCCGACTTTTTGCAAGACTTCACCCTCTACACATTTGCTTCTGACCGTTCATACGCCGCTGTCCTAACTCAAAAGAATGTTGAAAACAACAAAGTCCCAATTGCCTTTATGAGCTCAGCCTTCAAAGGGGCAAAACTTAATTACCCAACAGTAGATCAGCAAGCCTATGATATTTTCAAAGTAGTAAAGCACTTCCGATTTTATCTTTTGAAATCTAGGACGAAAATCATTGTCCCTTACCCGGCTGTCAGAAATCTATTAGTACAGGAAGAACTAGGAGAAAAAAGGGCAAACTGGGTCACATCCTTGCAAGAGTATGACATATAAATCACCCCAACAAAAATAGTAAGAGGCCAAGGGTTATGCAAGTTAGTCGCTGATTCAACTGTAGGACAACAAGAGGAAAATGATATGTTGAATCCAGGACAACTCTATCAAAATCAAATCTGTTGTGCACAAAACCCTGTTAATCCCTGGTATGATGATATAAAATTTTGTCTTGAACATGGATCAGCTCCCCGTCACCTTGATCCCACTAAAAGGAGAGCACTAAGATTAAAATATGCTTCTTTTCAGCTAATTAATGGTATTCTGTTTCGTCAAAATTTTGATGGAGTACTAATGCACTGTCTTGAGAAAGATGAAGCAGAAAAGGTCTTATTGGAATTGCACGCAGGAGAAGCTGGTGGGAATTTTGGTGGAGATACCACTTCCCATAAAGTATTAAGAGCAGGTTATGATTGGCCTACCCTTTTTAAAGACGCTCATGCTTTGTGTCGCAAGGGTGTAATTTGTCAAAAAACATATGGACGGATACAGAAACCAGCCTTCCCTCTGCAACCAGTTTCAATAGACTCCCCTTTTCAGCAGTGGGGTCTAGATATTAGAGGCCCGATCAATCCACCATCCTCATAGCAGCATAAGTATATCATAAAAACCACAGATTAATTCACTAGGTGGTCTGAGGCTGCCCCATTAAAAGCTATAAATACCAGCCAGGTAATATCTTTCTTGAATTCAAATATTATTACTCGTTTCGGTATCCCTGAATGCCTGGTATTTGATAATGCTTCTTATTTTTCGTCTCTTGATATGAGTGATTTCTCTCTAGAAAAGGGAATTAAATTAAAGTATTCTTCCAGCTATTACCCCCAAGGCAATGGTTTGGCAGAATCGACTAATAAAAATCTTATCAAAATTATCAAGAGAACGGTCTCTGAAAACCATAAAAATTGGCATAACGCACTGTTAAATGCAATCTGGGTTGATAGAGTAACTCCTAAAACTGTTGTGGGTAACTCACCTTTCTTTCTCATTTACTGCAGAGAGACAATTCTTCCACCACATGTCCTCCTTCCCTCTCTGCAGCTATCGCAGAAAGTACAAGAAGAGGATTGTCCCCCTTTGGAGAATCGAATTAACGCTTTGTTAAAATTAGAAGTGAGGGCTCAAGCGAAACAGAAATTGGATCAACATCAACTCATTGCTAAAAACTGGTTTGATTCCAATTTTGCTTCTAACATAAATTTTGAGGTAGGTGACCTTGTCCTAAAATGGGACAAACCGCATGAGGGAAAAGGAGAGCATACAAAGTTTTAGAACTTGTGGCTAGGACCATTTTTAATTGCTGAGAAATTGGGTCCCAGTTCCTTCCGATTACAGAATTTAGAGGGACAGCCAGACACCTATCCAGTGAATGGCCAAGCTGTAAAAAGGTACTTCGCCTGATGACACTCCCATGTACACTGTGTAAATATTTTTGTTTTGCTTGTTGTTTGTTTTTCTTTGCTGGTTTGTTTTGATTTTTCCCTTATGCTTACCAATTTTTCTTTTTGAGACGCACATGCCTGCACCATGGGCTAGTTTAGACAAAGAGAACAGAAAAATTTCCCCTCTAAAAATGACTATTGAAGGTTGTTTAAGCATCAATTATGATATTTTTCTGAAGTTTGCAGCCATGTTAAAGAAAACTTGTTGTTTGAAAAGCGTTTCTTGATTTCAATATGTAACTAAAGTTACTCATGATCATCCATAAAAATTCTTCTTACGCTGTCCCTGTTCCTTAAGAGAACAACTCAGAGATGTCTCCCTGCTCTCGAAAGTCGATTTTATTAACAGACTATTTCTAGATCTTAATGAAGGACGGCTAAGAAAATTCTTCAAGATCTGCAATTTACTACAATGTGTCCAAAAACCAGGATTTTCAACGTCACCCCGCTCTATTAAAAAAATCTTTAAAACTAAATAAACCTTCAGAGAGTTATGGGAAGTGCTTGTAAACCCGTCGGGATACTGAACAGGTCTGCTGGCAGTGGGTAAATGCATGCATGACGCCAAGATAACTTCGCTGAGGTACTGAATAGGCCCGCTGGCAGCGAAGCAATGTCAGGTATATGAAAATTCTTAGATATGGATTCTTTTGACCTTAAATGTCCTTCGTTCTGATCTGGAACTTCTTGGCAGGATACAGATATCAGAGTGGGTTAAATGGCATCCCTGTCGAGGCTATGGATACTTTCTAGCAGCAGCGGCCCTGTCAACAGTATTGAAGATTTTAACTTTAATATCGTGACTCTCTTTTGTCAAGATTGTCATCAATTTTCGTCTTTTAAAATAACAGTAATCTGAAACTAGAATGTTTTATAATTGATAATGATGTTTAGAAAGCTTTTTGGTTGTTTTCGATTTGAAGTTTTTTCTGATTATCCTAATCTGAACTCGTTCATTCTGCAGAGATAACTGCTTCTCCCAGCGTGTCACCATTGTTGGCAGCAATAATGTAATGTCTGTTTGTTTATAAGCTGCCTAACACAGGGTTTTTAAATTCTCGTTACTCATCATAAGCAACGATACTTATTATTTGTCGCCTTTTACATACCTTCCTTTCAATTTTAAGTTTTCATGATTGTAAGCATGAAAACTTGTAGTTGGAATTCACACTTGAGTTCGATTTTTTATCAAAAGGAAAACTATTCATATCAGTCTATTATCGAATTGTTGTCTTTTTCTATAAACACAATTGTTTTTATAGTTTATAACCCCTTGGTCTTAAACGTGCCTTGGTTACATAAGTATAAAACCTCCACTCATTTAGCATTCGATTAATGTCAATGGGGTTTTGATTTATAAAATTTTTAATGGTTCAATGTTTATTTGATACATTAATCTTTGTGATCAAGTCATGGATATGCGTATTATTCAATTGTTCTGATCCTTATGCGTACCAATATGCCAAGGTGTCATTTTAAGTACAGTGTGGTATTATTTCTCTGCATGGCCTTGGTATACATGACCTCTTTCACACGCATGATGATTAATGTTCATGCCTACCATTTCGAACTGTCTTTGCATTGCATTGAGGAAACTCGAGGCTATGGCTCTGTGTTTTTTCTATCAAACCCTACCTCTGATTCCCATGTTGATTCCCTACTGTTAGCCATGGCTCCTGTGGTGAGGATTGATCCCAATGGCATCTAGACCTTGTTATCGTTTGACAATGCTAGAGATGACTTAGAAAGGAATGGTTGGCGTGTGTTTATTGAAAAGTTAGAGGGTTTTAATCTAAGAGTTGCTCAAGAATTCGCGTTGACATTCGACGGTTGCAGAGCAAAAATAGGAGACATCCAACTTGAGGTAAATGAAGATTTTATAAGCCAAGCTACCAGTTTACCAGCTGTGGGGAAAAATGGTTCAAGAACTCAAAGGTTGAAGAGGTTCCCTGGTCATTGTTGTTCACCTCAAGGAGAATTACCAGTTGCGACCGAGGTATGCTTGTCTCAGATTTAAAACCTAGATGGCATGATCTGTTAGCTATTGTGAAACAATTCATTACCTGTGAGGGAATATTTGGGTTGGTTTTCTTGTATCACTTGCGATTTCTTATGAGATTTATCGATTTCCCCCTGAACATGTCCTATTTCCTCCTTCGAAGTCTATACAAGATAGGAAAGAGGTTTAAGAGGCAGAAGTCTGATTCTAGTTTGTTCCACCATTGTTTAATCAAGATTATCATTATACATCAGTTGAAATTAAACAACGATTGTTGGGATTCTTTTCTGTTATGAAATGGTTTTGGTAGTAGTGAGTTGGGATAGGTTGATAAACCTGTCATCACAGAAAACCCTCATGAAACCTACCATCTCTCCTCCTTCGCTCATTCCATGTGATCCTATCTCTAATTTGGAACCCTCGACCTACCCTGATTCTACCCAACCCGACACTCAACCGGATTCCTATCCTAAGGGTTGTGTTAAGACTGTTAAAAAATCCACAAGGAAAAAGTTCAAAGGCAGTGTCGATGTCAATTATAAGAATAAAAAGACTGCTCGTTGGGTTTCACGATGTGATCGAAACAAACCCAAGCCCTGTGCTGATAAAAAAAACACAATTGTGGTAAGTGAGGATTTAGATTCAGAAATTGAAAGGTTCTTGGCCGAAGAGTATCCATATTCATATGGACTTTGCTCTGACAGACCCTACGATTATGTTACTAACTTATCACCGTGTCTAAAGGACAATCCTAACTTCCCTGGAATCAAACTCAGTAATGAACCAACAGGTCAAATGGATGATTCCCCACCTGTTAACACTATCAGTGCCGATACACAGTCTATCCAGCCGCACTGTAATGAATGTCGATCCTGGATCGACAGGTATTACAAGGATGTTCCTTTACTACAATCTCGAATTGAATCTTTGGAAGACCAAGTGGATTCGTTAACAAAGGAGAATAGAAGACTCCAATCCATAGCTCAAACCAAATACAAACGTCAAAAAACCACAGGGTCTATTGTTTTTAAGAACGTGGAAGCAACGACTGCAATAGTAAATTCAAAGATTGCTTGATTAGTTTGAATCCCTTAATTTGAGGTATGATCCTTTTAAAAGTTTTGTGTGATTCTGTCTTTCTCAATTTAGCATGCACGATTTGTTTGCACAGATTACTTTTTAGTTTGTTTTGATTGATTGAATAAAATACGATTCTAGTTATAATTATAACTAGCTACAGAATCATGAGATTCTGTAGCTAGTTAGAAAAAATCGAATTACTTGTTTTGATAACTGAAAGTACATCTGAAATCTTTTTATTTTTATTTGTTTTCAGGAACCCATGATTTCTATGGAGATTTGAAGCACTGTTGGCATCTCTCAGCCATACTATCTTTATGTTTTTAAATAGAATAGGCTATAATTTTTTGGTATCAAGTAGAATCTGGGAGGTTGCATCCCCCACATTTTTTGGAACAGATTGGATGTAATCAACAGGAAATGTTTTGTTCCTGTAACCTATATAAGTATGTTGTTTTGTAAACTTGAGAACACCTTTGCCTAGGGAAAAAATTATGGATTTCTGATTTACAGACTTGAATAGAAGATGATATTTGCACAGCTTTAGCTTCTCTATATCGTGTTTTTATTCAAGTTATGATCATTTCGATTTGTAATTAGATTATGATTACTTTAGCTATCATGGTTTATTGTAGATTGGTAAGATAAAATTTATATGATATCTATGTTTTATGTCCCATATTTAACATACAGTAATTATTCTGTTCAAACTTGAGATTAGGAGATTTATCTTCATCATTCGTTGAATATTTATACACTAGTTTTCACAGCAGGATTTATCTCAATGTGGCCACTTGTGAAATTATAAGATTGTTGTTACTATATATCTTTTATGTTCTATCATTCAGATTCAATCACTACTGCTTCACGTTTACGAGAAGCATTTGTAGGACCTGTCGCGGGTTTGCCTCATCAAACAACAAGATTAGATGTTATACACAGGATGAATATGAGATGTGATTACAGGTCAGTTTGTTATTTTTATTTCATGAGTTTAATTAATACAAAAATTTCCTGCAGTCTAAACACATTCTACTGTTTGTTATCTTTTTTTTCAATTAGACAGTTTGTTATTTCATTTCTTGTTTATGAACATTATTAAAAAAAACAAAAAAATAAAAAAGATTGAATGATAGCTTTGTTGTTGTTTAATAAATCAATCCATATTCGATTTTCACTGATTTAGATTAAAATTTGCATTCAGTAAATGTTATACATACATTAGAAATAAAGTCATTTGTATATATTATACATACAATAAGTATATTTATGTTATAAACATTATTTAGTAAATTGTAAATATATATTAGATTTGTATATAAATTTTCAGTGAGTGTTATTCATTAAGTTATTTTATTTTCTTTAGTTTTATTTTTCGCTTTCTTAGGAATTAGATTGGCTAACGGAGCCGCTAAACCCGTTGGAGTGGATCAATCCAAACGGCTTGGGTTAAGTAGACAACCTTGGACCGGATTCACTCCTCCAGTTGACGAGCGATCAATTTCGCCCGTCAACACTCCCCTCTTGAGATTCACTTCCACACTCCCACATGTTTAAGGATGGAAACCATAAGGGGAATCCAGGATGGGCAGAGGCCGATACATTGTCTTTGCATCCACAAGAAATTTTTGGAAATAAAGAGTCTGTTCAACGAAGGGATACACACTAGAAATTCAAGACAGAATTTATAGAGCAACTATAATAGTATGATGGCTTAGAAAAGGAAGAGGTAAGGGACATGGCTCGAGAGCGCTACGACAACATCGGCTCGCCCAGAGGACATACCAGGGATCACCACAGAGGATAACTTAAACATGGAGAAAGGTATAGGATTCAACTGGAACTGGGTAGTCTAAGCATCAATTTAGCTCGAAGAGAAGAAACCACTGACAGATATACCAGAGGCCAGTGACACACTCAAGACACACACCCAGGTATTAGCATTGGTAGGGTAGACACATAACTCACCAACAAGATCAGAAAATATTTAACAGTTATAGGAACGACTATAATGGATCAATGTCCAGGTTAGGAAAACCAAAAGGAGGAGATGGTGGAAGACAATTTCTTCACCACCCAGCAACTGACCTTGAGGTTGGATTCACACAACTCCACTTTAAGCTTCATGATGTAAACCATGTCGCAAAATCAAGCCCTGATAAACCAACTCTAAGATGAGGTTGATTTCCTAAGAAGACAAGGTGAAATATTTGAAGAATTGCATGGAACCAGAGCTCATAATTTTGTAGATCAAAGCCAAAGAGTGGAGTGTGGGAGCAGAGTCGACCCAATCCTACCAAACCTGAACATCACCCTGGAAATGCCACTAGAAGAAGAATGAGGCCTCGAGGATAAGAGTTAGTAAGAATTGTAGACAAAATTTCAATTTTTTTTGTAAAAATGGCTATGTCTAGTAAACTTCGGGTGTAAGCATTATCTAGAACAACTTGTTATTCTATCTTCTAGTAGTAGAATTTTGGACATTTCCTTGTAGTAATATTTCATAAATCCTTGTAGCTAGTTCCCTTAACCAACATCCCTTTTTGTAATCTGTGACTTCGGTCGTGCCTTTTTATGTATAATTTTTTTTTTTCAGTTTTTGTAAAAAAAAAAAAAAAACATAAGTTCCTTGGATCTTGCTACAAATATTTCATCTACTGACCAACAACATCAACATTATCAAAATTTTCAAGATGGACCGAGATCAAGATGAATTCCAATGAAGATGAATATCAGTATCAAAGAGAAGTCAAATCCATACAATGTCATGTCATATTCATAATGTTATTACTACCAAAGGAAACCTCCCAAAATCCTATTGTTAATTATTTCATCCATCAATATGGTATGCTCATATATTTCCTTCTTATGAGCTTAAAAATACATGTATGTTGAAGTTCAAGCTTTCTTTTGTTTATGTACTCAATTTTCAACATTTCATTTTACTACTACTACCAAATCATGACTTCAACCCATTTCCCCTTCAAGAGCTTACCATACTTCCCTGCTCCATCCACCCCTAATGCATGAATAAAGTCACTCAACTCACTTACATGTTGAGTCACCTCACTGTCCTTTTATTTTTGCCAAATAAATTCTCGCTTGATAGTGAAAATCTTTAATTTATGGTTCTTCAAATCATTTTGTTCTATTCTCAAGTTGGATGATGTGGGATTCCTTAAGGCCCTCCTTCCAACAAATATCGTGTCATACATTTGGCTTAGGTTGATGGACAGTTGGAATTGATTGTTGGGTTTCATTGATTTCAACCATTGGAGAGTGATATTGTAGATTGATGTCAACCCTTGGAGAAAGTCTAGTAGCGAATTTTGGTAGCACGAAGGTTTAGGTAATGGACCCAAGGTTGTTTCATGTATAATGGTATGAGTTTTAATATATTTTAAGGTAAGACTATTCTAGATGGATAGTACATGTCATTCAATTTCTGGTGGTATGTGGAACGCCACATAACTCCTCACGGTTAGTGAGTTATGGCCATGTGAAGTTGGCGAACCTAGGTTTGGGTAATGGACCCAAGTTTGTTTGATGGATAACAATATGAGTTTTGATATATTTTCATGTAATACTATTCTATATCGATAATAAAAGTCATTCCATTTCTAGTGGTATGTGGAACGTCACATAAATCCTCACGGTTAGAGATTTATGGCCATGTGAAGTTGGAGAACCCTCATGAGTCATCTAGAAGCCCCAAAAGGTCAAAGTAGTCAAAGTGGTTTAAGAGATTTTTAGAAAGTAAATAATAAAGTGAAGTGATGAGTGTAATATAATTCAAAGTGAATACAAAATAAATTATTTAAATAATAAATTTAATGGATAAATTACTAAGTTGACAAGTGGTTAGAAGTGGGTTAGCCCTAAAAT
>ML851038.1:19001-31431 GCA_009831015.1 Picea engelmannii
GGTGAGTATGTTTGCAACCTCCTCCTCTGTAGATATGTACTGTAGCTCCATAGCTCCTCTCTGAACATAATCACGGATGAAGTGATATAGAATCTCGATATGCTTAGACTGGTCATGAAAAACTGGATTCTCTGAGAGTTTAATGCAACTTTGATTATCACAGTAAATCACAATAGGCCTCAACTACACACCGAACAATCCCACCAACATCTTGCGAAGCCAAAGGGCCTCACAACTATCCTGACTGGAAACTATATACTCAGCCCCTGCAGAACTCAAAGACACTGACTTTTGTTTCCGACTGAACCAAGACACAACTGCTGATCCCAATGCAAAATAGCACCCTGAAGTACTTTTCTTGTCACTGACACATCCTGCCCAATCTGAGTCTGTATAACCAACCAGACAAACTCCATATCCTCTCTGATAGTCCAAACCATAATCCACCGTACCACAAAGATACCTGAGCACATGTTTTGCTGCCACCCAGTGCACTCTCCTAGGCTCCACCATAAACTGGCTGAGAGTGTTGACAGTAAAACAAATATCTGGCCTGGTATTGACCAAATACATCAATGACCTGATCAACTGACGATACAAGGTGGGATCCACCAACTGTGACTCAGAAGAATGAAGCTTCTTCCAGTTGGTAATCATGGGAGTGGTCATGGGCTTGTTATCTCCCATCTGAAATCTGCTCAGAATGTCACATACATACTTCCCCTGTCCCAGGAATATGTGTCCAGGCTCCTGCCAAACCTCCAATCCCAAAAAGTAATGCATCAGTCCAATGTCTATCATCTCGAACTCTTAAGCAAGGCTCTCCTTGCAGCTGCTGATGAGTCTCTCTGCACCTGTAATGAAAATATCATCCACATATAGCATAAGAATGAGAGGATCCTCTCCAACAACAATGAAGTATAGGTTGGGATCCGCCTCACTCTTCTCAAAGCCCAACTGCTGCAAATAGGCATCTATCCTCGAATACCAAGCTCTGGGAGCTTGTTTTGTCCCATATAATGCCTTCTTTAGTCTACACACATGAGACTCTCTCCCATGCACCTCAAAGCCCAATGGCTACTCAATATACACCTCCTCCTCAATAAGACCATTTAGAAATGCGGTCTTCACATTCATCTGGTGGATCTTCCAACCCATCTCTGCTGCAATGGAGATCACTGCCCTAATCGAAGTGTATCTAGCAACCAACGCAAAGGTCTCATCATAGTCGACTCCCTCAACCTGTGAAAACCCCTGAGCCACAAAGTGAGCTTTGTACTCTCAATGCTGCCATCCACAACATGCTTTAGCTTGTAGAGCCACCTGGAAGTCACCACTGACTTCCCCTCAGGTCTAGGAACAACTTCCCAAACATCGTTCTTCATGATGGAATTGTACTCTTCCATCATGGCATCTCTCCATACCTGTCTACTAGAGGCCTCCTCAAAAGTGGAAGTCTCAAACTCCTAAATATTGCTCACCATCACGATGTAGCTGCAAAACCTCTCGGGAGGTTTACTCTCCCTCACTGCCTGTCTGGGATTCCCCACTGAACCCTGTGCCTCCCTCAAAGTGTCCTGAAGCCACTTGGGCTTCCTCCTCTCTGAAGTAGTGTCATGTGGAGGGGACTCTCCCTGCTCAAACCCATCTGCTGAAGACAATGATCCTGTAGTAGACCCTGAAGTACCTGATCCTGAAACCTGTGGACCGATAGCCTGTGAACCTAAACTCTGTGGCCCTATCACCTATGAACCTGTAGTCACCAAAGCTAGTGGCCCCCGAACTCTGTGTCATTGTAGTCTGCTGCGGGCTCACCTGAATCTGAGGTGAAGATTTCTCACCTCTCTCTATCCCTCTAGAATTCCTAAAGGCTTCGTCCTCCTCAAATATGACATCCCTCCTCAAGACATTCTTCCTCAAGGAAGGAGGGTAAATACGAAAAGACTTTGAAGTCTCACTGTACCCAACAAAGATCCCTCTCTCTACCATGGGCTCTAGCTTTGTCCTCTTCTCAGAAGGTACATATGAATAAGTGATGCACCCAAATATTTTAAAGTGCCCCACCTCAGGCTTCTTCCCAAAGAAAGCCTCCTTAGGAGTCATGCTCCCCACAACCCTATGAGGAATCCTGTTCTGCAGATAAATTGCAGTGTAGCATGCCTCAACCCATAGAAATAGTGGCAGCCCCTGATAATGTAGCATGGCTCTCGCAACCCTAACAATGGACCTATTCTTCCTCTCAACAACCCCATTATGCTGTGGGTTGTAAGGAACAATCAACTCCCTCCTGATGCCCTCTCTTGCACAAAAATCCATGAACTCCTTGGAGGTATACTCACCCCCATTGTCCGATCTCAGGACTCTGATTTTCTTCCCTATCTGGTTCTCCACAAGATCTTTGAACTCTTGGAACCGACTGAAGACTTGTCCTTTGGTCTTCATGAAGAAAATCCAGGACTTCCGAGAGAAGTCATCAATGAATACAACATAGTATAGGGATCCAGTCAACGATGCTGAAGACATTGGGCCACATACATCTGAATGTATAAGATCAAGTATCCTTTTTGGTCTACCGTCACTGATTGGAAAAGAAGTCTTGGTGTACTTTCCCAAGGTACACCCCTTGCACAACTCATGGTGCTCTGAACTGAAATCTAGAACTCCCATCACCATCTCCCTCAGAACTCGCAAAGCCCCATGGTGCAAATGTGCCATCCTCCTATGCCATATCTCACATAAGTCACTGCTACTACTGTAGAATGAATCAATGCTCTCACTGGCTAGAACAAAAACTTGTAAAACCTCTCATGTCTAGTACCTATCACGTAGGCCGAAGTGATGCTAGACCCTCTGGGGAAAAGGAGAACCTTCCCATCACAGAACAAGATCTCATAGCCCTTCTCCTCAATAGTAGAAACTGATACTAAGTTCTTCTTCAAGCCCAGAACATAAAGAACCTCTGTCAAAGTCATGGGAGGAAAGGACTCCCTCCAAAATGATACGGTCCCACAACGAGCCACCTTGACCTCCTGATCATCTCCAAGCACTACCTCTACATCTCCACACCATGTAAGATCTGTCAGGTGCTCACGAACTATTGTCATATGGCGAGAGGCACCACTGTCTATATACCAAGCATCTGAAGTAGTGGTCCTCGAGGAATGACATGCAATCAAGGAAAATTCCTTGTCAAACTTGGTGGAAAACTCCTCCACCTCTGCTGAAGTTGTTGTTTGTTTCTTCTTCTTGTTTGGACATTGTCCTGCATAGTGCCCAAACTTGTGGTAAGCAAAGCACTTGACTTTTCTCATGTCTTTCTTCCCTTCACCCTTGGGCTTCTGTCCTCCCTTTGGACTCTTCTTGAACTTCTTCTTGCTAGTGGTAGCAAGAGCCACATTCTCCTCCTCATGACCAGCGGATGAACTTCCATGTACATAACCTCTCTGGGTCTCCTCCTGAACAAAGTCATCCCAAAGACGTTCCCAACCGGGAAACTTCTCCCTAGAAACAGTGCCCTCCACAAAAACATCCCATTGTTTGGAAACTCCATTCAATGTTGTTCTCACAAGATCATTGTCAACTATGGCTTCCCCCACAACTCCAAGCTCATCCCTCACCTATGTCGATCTAGTAAGGTATGTGACCACATTTTCAGCCTTGATCATTTTTATGCTCTTTAGTTTTTCCCTCAAAACCATCTTCCGACTCTCAATTGTACTCTGGTACAGTTTAGTCAAAGACTCCCACATCTCATAGGCATGTGTCTTCCCTGTCAAGTGAGGAATCAAATGATCCTTGATGGCATCAAGAATAAATCTCTTAGCCTTGATACTCTTCTTAGTATAGGCTGCAAGAAGAGTAGCATCAGTAGGTACCACAACATGATGAGTAGTGGTATTCTCCACAATGTCCCACAACTCGTTCTCATGAAAAATCAAGATCATCCTCTCCTTCCAAGCACCAAAATTTGTTGCCCCATCAAGTTTAACCTCAACTCTGAGACCAGTAGCCATGACCCTTTTTCTGCTGAAAATCACAAATTCAAAAAATCTACCCTGTGAAGTGACTACTGTCCCAACTTTCTGTCTGCTGAAATCTATGCTTCCCTTCAACTCAGCTCTGATACCATGTTAAAATTTCAGACCCCAACCCAGTTTCAGTCTCACTATTTTTTCAGCCAAAGTTAAATACCCAAACCCAGTTTCAGCACAGTTTCAGCATATAAAAACTTAACAGAAAATAAACTTCAGAACTGAAACATGAGGATTCTGAACATCGTTTTCAACGCAGAAATAAAATATCAGCAACATGCAAAACTCAGAAAATTTATAGACAGAGATTTTTTGTCTAACTTCGACCCTGGAAAAACCCACAAGGGGAAATCCTATGAGAGAGGCCTTTTTATTATTTATGGGCTTCTTAGAAATTCTTTTACAACATATTCATCTTCATAAATTAAAACACAAACTTATCTTCGTCTTCTTGCTCAACAAAGATGCCTTCAGAGCTATCCGAAAAATCTTCTCAATTTATGTCCCAGAAATTTATACATTGTACGGTTGTCCCAGCAATAAATGTTGTATGAACTGTCCTCGAAATTTGTGCCCAAAATCTGCCAAGACTGTATGGAAAACCCAGTAGTATAAATGCCTTGAAAAAATGTGCCAATACTCAGAAAAATGCGCCCACAATTTATGACAGTACGACCCCTTTACTTCTGTGCATGTCCGTACGGACTATATGGATTTTCTCTGCCCAGAAAAATGTGCCCAGCTCCTTCGTCGATTTTTGTGCCAATTAAATGTTGCACGATAGCCTTGAAAAGCATGCCAATACTCTTAGAAATTGCAGCAGTTGTCCTCCTCAATTTTTGTGCACATTTAATGTTGTACGGCCTCCAGAAATCTGTACGGTACGGCCTGTTCTTCCTTGCTGTCTATTACCTTGAAAATCATGCCTACTCTTTGCCTTGGGATGCATGCTCTCCTTCAGCAAATGTTGTCTCTCTTCTCCAGCTCGAACTCTCTCTTGCTCTCTCTTTCTCTCTCAACAAGAATGCAACAACAACCCAGAATGGGTGCGCCCTCTTGCCCTAATCGACCTCATGAGGGAAGGTGAGGGGTTTTCTAATCTAACGGTTGAGATTATATTAGATGAGTGGATGGGATTTGATGTCTCTTCACTCACCCTCACTTTAGTCATAAAGTCACCTTTTAATTTGCATCTCACAAATTAAATGAATAGGACCCACATTAGGCACTTTCTCCCCCTTAGGCGCCTAGGGAAGAGAAACACTTGCCTTGGTACTTTATTTAATTAAAAATTTAATAGAAACAACATAAAATAACTATGGTTTAGGTATCCATACCTTTGATGTCATAACTCTTCCATTCACATAGTTGTAGATGCTAACGCTTGATGATTCCTCATTGTAAAATTAAGCTTATACAATCCTCCAACTCTGGATCCGCTTACAATGATTTTCTAATGGTCCTATATGTTCTTCCCAACAACCTGTATGTTATTCACAATAGATTATGAATTAACAAATTCAACTTTTAGATCTCTATCTGCAATGGTGTATACTAAAATTAAATTATTCTTTATTCCTAGCACATACATGACATTATGGATTTGTTTCTCCTGACTAGTAGGTAAAGTCACATATACATATCCATACCCTTTAATTTCATGTGATCTATCATGTCCTAGATAGATATGACCAACACTATTATTTTCATGATATGTATCAAACCAATTCCTATTACATGGCATATGAATGGAAGAACCAAAATCAATAAACTAGGCATTAACATCATCAATTATGTTGATAAAGCAACATTAACAACACACAACTTGAGGTTTTTAAAAGCATCACATATTGTGGCCCCTTTATCAAAAAAAATTCTTGAATGTTTGTTATATTTGGACTCATTAAAATTCCTTCTCCTACAATATTTGGCATAATGTCCAAACCTACCACATTATAAGAAACCATCATTCCTCTTCACATTTGTGTTTGTGCTTGGTGGTTCCCTACCATGATCTGGTATTGTATGTGGCTTTTCTTCTTTATTTCTCCTCCATGGCTTTCCTTTGTAGGGTTGTTTCCCTTTCTCCACCAATTCCATATCTGAATTGTGAGATCTTCTATTGAGATTCTTTCTATGTTCTTCCTTTTGTAGAAGAATACCTTCCAATTCATCAAAAGTAGGGGCCTTTTCCGTATTTGCAAGACCAATGATGAACATTTCATATTCATCCAACATGTCATTTAAGGTGACAACAACTAGGTCAATAGTATAAATCTTCTCACCAATATCTCATCGCTTATCTTTCATTTCTTTAATTCTAGAAAGAAAATTATTGATATTTTCATTTTCTTCCATCTTAATTGAAATAATATTACTCTTTAAAAACAACACATGGTTTGTATTCATCGTCTCATACAAACATTTGAGTGTCTCCCTAGTTTCATGGAATGTCTTACATTCCCTGATGTGCAGAATGATATTGTCCTTGAAAGACATCCTCAAGAGCACCTTCGCTTTGGTCTCTCGTCACTTCCAATCCTGAGCTGAGGCTTCTGGAGCCACTGATTTTGCTTCGTCTTCACATGCGATTGACCAAAGATTGTAGCCTTCCATTAATGCTTGCAACTTAAATTTACAATTTACATAGTTTTCTCCATATAACTTATTCGATTCATTTACATATGAATCTTCCATGATATTTTCCATCTTTTGAAGTACTAATAACCTTTACAAAATGAAATAAATTCTGACACCCAAGGGAGGAACTATATGATAATCATTGATCCAAACAAGGATAGCAAGCTAATTTTCAAAGACCCAAATCACAATATTTTAAAAGAACATCTCATCTTTACAACTTGTATAAAGAGTGTTATAATCCGTACACCATAAAGGACATATTCTCATACTAACAATAAACACCATATCACATTGCCAAATGACTACAATGCCATATCGATTCACACACCATCACATATTCATGTCATTTTTTTTAACTCATGATTTTTGTTCTTACAAAATAGAAAATCACCTTTCACCAAATTGTCCAAAGTTACCACAATCATAAAAGAAATAATTCACCTTTTACTCAAATCAACAACCAAAGCAACGAGACCATAAAAGAAAATATGTGTACCTTCTATCTACTATCTACCACACACAACTCCTTTACCATGTGGAGTTTCTCCTCTAATCAGACAGAGGGTGTACTCAAGCTTCTTCCTCTATACACCGACTCAAAAAATTCTCCTAAGAAGTTGGGAGATTTCGAATTTACTGCACGATGGATGGTAGAAGGAAAAAACTCTATACTAGCAGGTTTCCACGCATTTTAAACCTTGCACGACACAGATCGCGAGTCCTCTACACACAAAATTTGGCCCACTTCTATTTTCTACACTGCCCTTTTTCATGGGAGTAACGCCTCTACCAATCCCTTTTCTACACTCTCCTCTATACTATTTTCTACACTCTCCTCTACATATTATGTTTTACTCTAATAATCCCTTCACCCTCATACCACCCTCATCTATGAGGGTGAGGGTATTATGTTTTACTGTAATAATCCTCCCACCCTCACACCCCACTCTCACCCTCATATATGAGAGTATATGAGGATGAGGGTGGAGGGATTACTCTAATAAACCATATTATGTTTTACTCTAACAATCCCGTCACCCATACTCCCCCACCCTATTATGCTTTACTCTAATAATCAATCGACCCCCACCCTCACCCTCACCCTCATACCACCCTATCTTTTACTCATATATGAGGGTG
The DNA here is from genome assembly GCA_009831015.1 of Picea engelmannii. Lineage (NCBI taxonomy): Eukaryota > Viridiplantae > Streptophyta > Pinopsida > Pinales > Pinaceae > Picea > Picea engelmannii. The sequence continues at coordinate 26,816 of ML851038.1, forward strand.
GGGGGATTATTAGAGTAAAACATGATCATTAGAGTAAAACATAATATGTTTTACTCTAATAATCCCCCCATCCTCATACCACCCTTATATATGAGGGTGAGGGTGAGGGTGAGGGTGAGGGGTTATTAGAGTAAAACATATTAGTGTGGGTGGGGGGGTTATTAGAGTAAAACATAATATTTTTTATTCTAATAATTCCCCCCACGGTGTAGGGGAATTATTAGAGAAAAACATATTATGTTCTACTCTAATAATTCCCCGCATCCCCTCCCTAATATACCCTCATATATGATGGTGGGAATGGGGGATTATTAGAGTAAAACATATTATGTTTTACTCTAATAATCCCCTCACCCCAACCCTCACCCTCATATAGGAGGGTGGGGGTGATGAGAATACACTATTCGGTCCGCAATGAGATTTCACTCTCAAGTACTAGTGCGAGTGCATCCTCACTTTTTACTATTGTCTACATGCCCATTGTAATGGATGTATCGATACAAATAAATTGTTCTCTATGAAGTTTTGAAGTTTTGTTTATTGTCTACATGCCCATTGTAATGGATGTATCGATACAAATCAATTGTTCTCTATGAATTTTTGAAGTTTTTTTTAATGATGAAACTGCATGTTAATATTAATGCTTGAAAACATAAGGCCATCTTAATACATCGTTCTCTCAATGGGATAAAAAAAAAACCCTTAACATGCACGTGCAGTATCTAACATAGTCGTGAGAAGAGGAAGTGAACCGACCATTAGATGACTCTACATACCACAACCTAGACGTTATCCCTCCACACCCTTGACACCTGCCATTTCATCACTACAATAAGAGCCCCACATACTCCACTACTACCTTAATCACAATCAAATGAAATTCTTCTTAATCACCTAAACTTGGCTATCAAGTAACCAATCCAATAATTTCTAACCCTTCATTCCATGTGGGTACAAGGATATTGGATCCATATTTAATCATGTCCATAGAAAACTCATGATAAGTTAAAAAACTATTTAATGTACTCATTTTGAATAGGTATAAACCTATTAGCCTAATTATTCAAATGGTAATGTAATTTTGACCATTTCTATAGATTCACAGTATTCAAAGATTACAATTTGCAATTACTAATCTTGCATCCAACTCGATTTTGTGATAAAAGGAAAAAAAAAAAAAGTGTATTGATCGTACGTTGGAAGATTACCGATATTGCGAGCTATAATTGAATATATTCATTTGATATATTGATCCGAAAGTGCGTGTATTTTCACGTCAAAGCCGTGTAAGTACACCCATGTGAGAGCCTCAAGCTTTGATGTAACCTGAAGGGAAAACTTTGATGCAACCTGAACTAAAATTTTTCAAGACGTTCCATGCCACATCTTATGCATGACTTTACTTTGGTGACATGTGAAGTAAAAATTTTCATGACATTCGATGACAGTTGTTATGCGTACGTTTGATTGCTCTAGCTCATTCGATTTATAAAATTATATTAATTTGTTTAATAATTATTATTTAATAATTCTTAATCATAGAATAAGTAGGATTTTTATTATGGTTAAATATTTTTTTTAATAAATTGTGGGAAAATTTTAATAATTTGAGTGTGAACACTTTATTTATCAAAAAAAAATAAAAACTTTTATTATTGAGTATTTTAGTATTTTTTAATTAAAATAATTAATTTTATTTTTAAATAAATTTGAAAAATTTATTTGTTGTTGAGGAATAATCATCTCATAAACAATGAAATACATACATCACAATTCAAAATTTTATTTTGGTTAGAAAATAGATCGTTGAATAAACAATTAAATGGATAAACCCACCATGCAAATAAGGATAGAGGGACACATATGAGATTATTTTTTTTTTATCGAACACATTATAATTAAGAGTTAAACAATATTTAATTTTGTTGAAGATGCACGAGGGGCTTATTATTAGGATAACCATGACTTTTAGTTTAATATGGGTTTATCATTGGTACTATTGCATATGATTTTATTATCCTAGATTTAAGGTGTCAATTTATAGGAAATGTGGTACATTAATAGTTTAATAGATGAAGGACACCATATTCTATGTGAATCAAAAGGACTAGGCTTAGCTCAATTCTTGTGTGACTTAAGCGCTAGCATAACTCATTATTACTACCAAAACATAGGTTGTGTTATATGAATATTATCAAATGCTATGCCATGTGAGAGTAAGGAGGTGTAAATTATGCTATGTATTAGAGGATTAATGTAAATTGAAAAATGTATCTTGTAAATAGACTTAATAGAAAAAATGTTGGGAACACTAAACAACCATGGAAACCACCCATATGTTAGTAATGAGAAAAATATAATAACAATTCAGGGCTTTTATGCACGTGCACAAAGAGAAATATGTAAAAATAAAACGAGATTAATTTTTTTATCTTCCTAAATTTACCAAAATGCTTTACACCTTCAATTATAAAAAATAATTCTACTCTCCTCCTTTTACTTCTGTCTTTATTCCCTTTTACTTCTATTTCTAATAAAACATACTCCCACTTTCACTCTTCAAGTCTAAAAAGGAAACTTCATCACCTTAAAACACCTACAAGCTATTTGAAAAGTTTATGTAAGTGAGTGTAGTGCAACGCATTGGAACCCAACATGTGCATATACCCAAAGTTAAACATACTTTAAAGAATTAAGTTAAAACCTGAAATATGCATATGCCTAAACTTAAACATACTTTAAAAACTTAAGTTAGCATCAAAGAAGTGATCCTTAATAGTTTAATTTGCCTTTTACCATAAATTTATGTAGGCAATGTAATGTTTAACATAGGAAAACAAATATATATTTTTGGATATAATAAAAATATTTGTGTTTCTCATTCCTAATTGGTTGATAGAATTGAAGTGTTATTGCTCGATTTGAACCTGTGACCTCTTAAGAGGAAACACATGTTCTTAACCATTAAGCCCACTCAGGCTGTATATATTACAAGAACGGGTGTATTATATTAAAAGAGCAATGGTATAACCACTGTAGGAAAAACTACAAAGTTCAGGTCCGCAACCTATACATATTGTCAAAAACCGACATCCTAAATCTATAATTTTCTGAGAGTCCAACAATGAAAGAGACTCATAATTCCTGAGCTAACTTTCTGTTCCCGAAATTTATCTTTATTTCAGAGAACCGATTTGACTACGTGTATGCACCGGTTGCCTTGTATAAGAGGGTTTTTTCTTTCTTACCACTTGCGTCCAATCCTTAATTGTTCATTCTCTTCATTTGCTTGATTGGCCCAGATTTGAGAAAAAGAAGGTGACTGTGAAGACATAACTCTTTCTTGTTCTACAGTTTGCTGAGCTGGCTCCTTGCTTTTCCCTTCAGGTGTTGATTCTGTAGGTAGGTCCTTCGAAATATTATTTTCGACGAGATTTCTCAGTTTTATGTTTCTCTGAAAGTTTTTTGCAATTGATAGCTATATGTCCTGTTTCAAAGCATGCTCTACATCTGAAGTTTACATTTCTGGCGAATGTGGTGAAGGCAGACATTGTTTCTAGGCTTATGCTGTGAAACTTTCTAAGGGCATACCCAATGGTTTGCAGAGAAACCCGACCTCACAAAATTGAAAATCACCTTTCACCAAATTGTCCAAAGTTACCACAATCATAAAAGAAATAATTCACCTTTTACTCAAATCAACAACCAAAGCAACGAGACCATTAAAGAAAATATGTGTACCTTCTATCTACTATCTACCACACACGACTCCTTTACCATGTGGAGTTTCTCCTCTAATCAGACAGAGGGTGCACTCAAGCTTCTTCCTCTATACACCGACTCAAAAAATTCTCCTAAGAAGTTGGGGGATTTCGAATTTACTGCAGGATGGATGGTAGAAGGAAAAAACTCTATAGTAGCAGGTTTCCACGCGTTTTAAACCTCACACGACACAGATCGCGAGTCCTCTACACACAAAATCTGGCCCACTTCTATTTTCAACACTCTCCTCTACACTGCCCTTTTTCCTGGGAGTAACGCCTCTACCAATCTCCTATGGTTTCTCACAGCAAACAATAATTTTCTCAATTCACGCTCAACAATTCTCAAGCAGTTTGGCTCCTTTAACATCTCTTTGTGTTTAAATCAATGATTCAGTTGCTTCACGATCTTCCGTGTATAGATGATTTTAGAAGTTAAATTTGGCAAATGGGATAATTTTCCATGGTTTTTCACAAAAAAGATTAGCCAATTTCCATTTTTTATAAAAACAATTCACCCGAATTCCATATATGAAAATTATTTTACCTTTAAAATAGCCTAAATTTTATAAAAACTATATAAAATTCTTGGAAATTTAAATTTTTTTACAAATCTATCACCAAACATTTTACATTTTGCATATTAAAGACTAATAAGATTAGCCCAAATTTCTACATTTTAATATAAATTTCCACTCTTAAAATCACCGCTCTTCACTAACTCACACTTTCAACTCTCTAACAACCTCATGACCCTCACTTCTCACTTCTCACATGGCCCTCACAACCCCTACTACTCACACGGACCTCACAACTCTCTACACTTTCAGTGCTCTGATACCAAAACAACAAAGC
>ML851039.1:9929-25041 GCA_009831015.1 Picea engelmannii
GAGACAATATTGCAGAGGTTTAATATGAAGGAATGTAAACTGGTCAAGGTTCCTATTCCTGTTGGTGTAAATTTATCTGCGGATCAGTGTCCCAAGACACATGAAGAAGAAGAGGACATGTCTCATGTTCCATATGTGAGTGCAGTTGGAAGTTTGATGTATGCAATGGTCTGTACTAGATCGGACATTGCACATGCAGTGGGAGTTTTGAGTAGGTATATGTCAAAACCAGGGAAGGAGCATTGGACAATAGTAAAAAGGGTTTTCAGGTATTTGCGTGGCACTACTAGCTATGGATTGTGCTATGAAGGAAGACCGAGATTGGATAGAGTGGTCGATATACATGCCTTTGTGGATGCAAACTGGGATGGAGATTTGGATTGTAGGAGATCTACAAGTGGGTATGTGTTTAACTTGTTTGGAGGAGCAATAAGTTGGATGAGTAAAAGATAGGTTGTATTGGCACTTTCAACTACATAATCTGAATACATGGCAGTCACTCATGAAAGTAAGGAAGCAGTATGGTTACAAATATTATGTTCAGGTATTGGGTTGGTACAACAAGATGTAAGGATAGAGTTTGACAGTCAGAGTGCAATTTTTCTGGCGAAGAACCATGCTTATCATTCAAAGACAAAGCACATTGATGTTCAATATCACTTTGTGAGAGACATGATTGAAGAAAATAAAGTATCAATGATGAAGATGGACACTTTGAAGAATGTTACAGACTCATTAACAAAATTTGTGAGCACTGAGAAGTTCTCTTGGTGTAGAGGATCCATGGGCATTGCTGCCCTGGATTTTTGACTATGTAACCCCCTGTATGCAAAGAAAACAACAAGTGGGAGAATGTTGGGTATGTGTTATATTCTTTTCACGAGTAGTAGTGTTTGAGCGTATGCGCTAGGTGCACAGGGGGGTTAGATGGGGGGTGGAGCCCCACGTGCGGGGGTCCAGTGGCAGTGCCCCCAGAATTTTTTTTCCTGCCTCAGGAAATGTGACACCTACCTCGAGAAATGTGCCATGTATTTAGGTGGTTTTTTTGACACATGGTTTTTTGCCGATGGTTTTCTATTTTCGATTAAGGAATTAGGGTTTTGGATTAATTCATGTCATTAGGTTAGGGTTTTGGATGCCGCTGGATCCTATATGTATATTGTATTGTATACAATGTAACACAATGAATGAATATAATATATGTTGGTTTTCCCGGTTTGGGTTTCCAGGGGAAAAATCTTTGTGTAATGTTTGTATTTGTCATTGTATCTTTTCTGTTCTTTTCTGAATATCTGTTTACAATAGACATTGTACAAGGCTAGGATTTACACAATCATCTTGAACGTATTTGGATAATAAAATCAAGCCATGATCATATCTGTATCAAATATTTGATAATAGAAACCTGTGAAACAAAAAGAAACCTAAATTAGTAACCTAAAAATTGTGAATAAAACAAAATCTAGAACAATAAAATAAAAAATGAATTTAAACTAACTATAATTTCTAAACAAACATTGTTTATAATGATCTTAAAATTCTAGAAGCTTCAAGTTAATGGAGAAGAGAAAAATATTAATTTTGGTTTTTTACAAAATCAAACAAATGATAGATAATTTTTATTTTATTTTTTATTATTATTATGAGATGCAAAATGAAAAAAATAAAATTAATTAATTAATATCACCAAATGATTTTATGAAAATGAGAAACCAACCAAGATATTATTTGATGATGTATTGAACACATTATTCAAAATAGTCAAACTTGCTAATGAGCAAAAAAATGAACACATAATCATAATTTAAATGAAAGTAAACATTTGATAAAAATTAACGTTTTTGTTTAAATTGAGATTTTTATGCTCATTTCTAACTTTTGACATATACTCTTGTAATGAATGTCTCATACTATATTGAATGTATTAATTTTGTCTCAAAGAAAGCCAAGGTATGGAACTATTTGAAAATGTTGATTTTGTAGCTCATCATAATTATCAAGATTCTAATGGAGGGCCCTTTAAATTTTGTAAAACTTTAGGGGGAGTTGTTGGGGCCAAACAGTTCCTTTAGAAGAACTGTTTGATTTCAACGATGTAGCAAAAAAGCCAAAAATTGAACCTACTGGAAAAGAGGTTGAGGAATGTAATATAGGAACATATGAAAAACAAAAAATGATCAAGCTATCCAAATATTTACCTCCTGAGAAAAAGAAAAAATATATTGAGTTGTTCAAAGAATTTGTAGATGTATTTTCCTACAACTATAAGGATTTGAAGTGTTATGACACTAGTATCATACAACACAAGATCCCTATAAAAGAAGAACATAAACCTTTCAAGCAGAAACTTAGGAGAATCAATCCAAAGTTAATGCCTTTGATAGAAAAAGAAATAAAGAAAATGTATGATGCCAAAATAATAGTTCCCTTGATATTTTCAAAATGGATTTCTAATCTGGTTCCTACTAGAAAGAAGACTGGAGAAATCAGGCTCTGCATTGATTTCAGGAATCTCAACAAAGTCTCCCTTAAAGACAACTACCCTCTACCCAAGATGGACCATATCTTACAAAAGGTAGTTGGAGCCAGTAGGATCTCTTTGCTAGATGGTTTTTCTGGTTATAACCAAGTCCTTGTCCACCCTGATAACTAGGAGAAAACAACTTTCACTACACCTCAGGGAACTTTCATGTATGTGAAAATTCCCTTTGGTTTAATGAATGTTGGTGCCACATTCCAAAGGGAAACAAAGATTTCCTTTGTAGATGAACTTGGGAGATTTATAGTTATATATTTGGATGATGTAATGGTCTATTCAAAAACTTATGAAGAACACCTACGACACCTCAGGAGATTTTTTGAAAAGTTCATAAATTTTGGAATCTCACTCAACCCTAAGAAAAATCTGTTTGGTTTAGAAGAGGGAAAACTACTAGGACACATTATATCGAAAGATAGAATCAAGATAGACCCTAGTAGAATTGAAGCCATCCAGAAGTTATACCATCCTAGAAACATTAAGGAATTTCAATCCTTCATAGGAAAAATAATTTTTCTGAGAATATTCATACCTAATTTGGCAGAGCTCCTAAGAAACATAACAAATATGCTTAAAAAAGATACAAAAATAAAATGGAACACATAATCTAGATAGTCCTTTGAGCAAGTAAAACAAGCATTGACACAAGCTCTTGTATTAATTAGTCCCAATTATACTAAGGATTTCCACTTATTCTCTTTTTATTCTGAACACACCATTGCAACGATCCTTTTGCAAAAAAACAGTGAAGGCCATGAACAACCTATAGCATTTTTCAGCAAGTCATTGAGATATGCTGCACTGAACTACAACATAATGGAGAAACATGCTTTTTCCTTGGTAAAAGCAATCAAAGATTTTAGAGTTTACATTCTCCATTCACATACCATCACTTATGTTCCTAATGCAGTGGTGAAAGATATTTCGAATCAGGATAACCTAGATGGTAGAAAAGGAAAATGGATTGCTGTGATCCTTGAATATGATGTAGAAATCAAACCAACCAAACTGATAAAGGGTCAAGGTTTGGCCAATCTGATGGCTGAATCAAATTTTCATTCTTTAGATATAAACTTTTTAGCTGTAGTTGATGAACAGGGAGAGCATGCGACTCCACATGTCAAAGAGGTATTCTCAAATTCTGCATGGTACGTAGACCTTATCTTTGTTTTGCATAATTTACAATCTCCTCCTGGTCCGATGAAGACTAAAGCTAGATTCTTAAAACTTGAAGCATTGAAATATTGCATTCTAAATGAAAATCTTTACTGGAAAGATGTTGGAGGTATTTTACTTAATTTTTTATTGAAATATGAAGCTAACAAAGCACTGTAGGAGTTCCACAAAATATATTGTGGTGGGCATTTAAATTGGAAGGATACTGCTAACAAGATCCTTAGAGCTAGTTTTTAATGGCCCACCTTGTTTGCATATGTCCATAAAAAGGTAGCCTCCTGTCACAAGTGCCAGGTCTTTGAAGGCAAAAGGAAACTTTTTCCTTTACCCTTGAAACCTATTTCGATTGAAGCTCCATTCTAGCAATGGGGTTTGGAATTTATCGGCGAGATCCACCCACCCTCATTAGGCTAGCATAAGTGGATCCTCACAACTAAAAACTAATTCAAAAATTGGATTGAAGTTGTACCCTCTAGGAAAGCCACAAATGTTGTGATTATAAAATTCTTGGAAATAACATTCTCTCTTGTTTTGGATGCCCCAGGAATATTATCACCGATAATGCAACATCTTTCAGATGAAAAAAGATGATATCATTTTGCAATAAGTATCATATCATGTTAGGGAAATATACAACCTATTACCCTCAGGGTAATGGATTGGCAGAGCCCTCTAATAAAATTTTGGTAAATATCATCAAGAAAATGTTGCAGGAAAATAATAAATCTTGGCACAACAAGTTGGTTCATGCACTTTGGGCTGACAGGCTGACCACAAAAAGATCAATTGGTATGTCACCATATCAGTTGGTATATGGAACTGATGCTGTTTTCCCCACCTATTTGGGTGTTCATGTTATGAAGCTGTTGCAAGAAGTACATGTAGAGCCTAACAATATTCAAAGGAGGATCAATCAGATGATCCAACTTCAACAGTACAGAGAGGAGGTGTATAACTAGACCTAGGTAATTCAAGAGAGCATCAAGAAAATTTATGACAGAAGAACCAAGGAGGATGATTTCGAATTGGGTGATATGGTACTGAAATGGGATTCCAGAAATGAGGACAAGGGAAAGCATGGAAAGTTTGACAATTTGTGGAAAGGCCCTTTCATAATCTAGGCATATAAAGGAAACAATGCATTGTTACTAAAGGACAGGGATGGAGTAGATCTGCCAGGAGGACCTATCAATGGTAGAATTCTCAAACATTATTTTCCACCAGAATGAAGATCTTAGTCACTCATCTCATTGTACAAACCACTTTCACTTTTATGTCATGTGTGAGGTGATTTTTATCAGATGGTTGAAGCTTGAAGAGAAGGCCCTAAGCCAATGATCTGGACCACCAAATTTACAATCATAATAAAGCTAATCAAGTTGCAAAAAAAAGCATCGGAGAAGAAGTTTCAAGGCATCAGATAGTTGGTTCTTGGCACCTCACAAGGAGAGAACCATCCCCAAGTGGAGCCATTGTTATAACCCTATGTTTCATAAGATCACTTGGTGATTCTAATCTCTTATTCTACTTGCATTGTATTGTAAATAATATTTTATTCTACAAATGATTTACAAAAGAAAAGAAAATAAAAAGAAAAAGGAAAAAGAAAAGAAAAAGAAAAAGGAAAAAGAAAAGAAAAAAGAAAAATATAAAAAAGAAAAAGAGGGTATAAAAAGATAATAAGAAAAAAAAGAAAAGATAAAACCCCATGGAATAAAATTGGTTTGTTTCATACTGTCTAACCATGATCAAACCCTCTAAATTTATGCAGATAAGATAGTGAATAAATTGGGATAAACAGTCTAATCTTAGCCTAATTAGATAGGACAGTGAACAAGTTTGGCCAAACAATCTAAGCTTGGCCAAACATCTTAGGTTAGAGTAATTATTGACCCAACAGTTTAATCTGGAATAATTTGCTAGGTAATTAGATTAGGATATAGGTTAGCATGTTTTATTTCAATAAAATTGATGAAAGGTTGATTAAATGCCTTTGATTTGAGTTAAAATGATGTGTTTTTGACCCCTTGGTGACAAAATAAAGAAAGGGAAGCGAGCAAAGACCCAAAAAATGTTTTTATCCTAAGTTATGTGGTGATATGACAACTTTGGTGCTTTACGGCTAAAAGGCGCGCTAATCTCAACGACCGATCATAGCATGCTCATATCTACGGTCAACAGTCAATATCAGACCCCCCCCCGACATTTATTCTTTTAAAGGTGGGGGGGGGGTCTGAGTTGGTGGTTTTCCTGGCGCAGGACCCTCATAATGTGTCAACTTCATGCTATCTCAAACCCGCACACTCATTACTACTTAGCTCCTACCCCCCCTCCTATATACTACCAAACCTCTGATAAATACCACCACCGCTCTTCGCCACCACACTCCACTACCCTATCGACACATCACACTCACTCACCTATCATACATCACATCCTATCTACCCATTGGCCATTCAATATCCTCCACATCACATCTGGTATGCTCGTTGGCCAATCAATTCCATCGGTCATGACTGTTACCAGTCCGACTCACCATCTGCTCCATAAAGGACACCCCATTCCACCATTTAACTCCATTCTTTTTCCATTCCTGCACTATTCATCAATAGAGACGCAGTCGACTCCATCGTTTCCCATTATCAAGACAACCACCATCAATCTCACAGTCAACAAATGCCATTAAACGTGGTAAACATAGTCAACCTCATTTTCTATTTGTATATCCCCGTTTGATCATGGCACCCAAATCTAAATCCACAGAGACAAAAGAAAATCGTTTCCTTCCCCCTCTCGTCGACCTGGATCACATACCTTTGGCTGATAAAGACTATCTAATTGTAGATCCAAAGTGTGAATTCGAGTTCTTCGAATTACACTTCTGGCTCAAAGACATTTTCCTGGACTAGAGCAACGAGATCAGACTTTGGGAGTCCAATATCGCACTGTACCTTTTTCCCCAGACATATCATTTCCCTGAGTTCACCTTGAAGTGTCAAGCTCACTACCTTCTCGACCAAAGGGCCATTCTGTCTTCGTCTGGTGAAACTTTGTTCACCATCACCCCAGAAAGAATAAACCAAGTGCTGTAGATACCCATAGATGATTCTGCCTCCCCCTTCTCCATTGAAATCCTGGCTGAGCTCTACCATAAACTGTCCTTCCCACAGAGAGCTCAAATATTTGAATGCTTCCTACCTGAAAACACACAATTTCCTAAAATGAATCCCCCATATCATTCTTCCATCTTCTCAGTAAAAGGAAATCAGATAATTTCTTCCCTATGTTGCTTGCTAGGATACTATTCTGATGAATGGGTAGATGACCCATTATGGGTTTCCTTTCCATTTTATCCATTGAAGAAAAGGAAACAATTCAATTTGACTACAACCAGTTTCTAGCTATTAACATCCATGCACAACTTTTCAAGTTTTCCACAGAGGGTATGTTCAGGTATTCTTCAATATTGGTGTACCTGTTTCTCTTCTTCCAAGCAGACAAATTCTCCTTCTCCCTCCAGAAGTTGGATCAAAATGGTAATCCTCAACCTGTGACCTCCTGGACATCAATAGAGAGGAATAAATTATCTGAGTTCAACTTCATACAATTCATTGACCAATTCTACCATCCAATGGTATGCATGCTCAGTGGAAGAACAAAACCAAGAATAAATGAAGAAGTTCAAAGAATTCTACACCTATCCAACCTAGCCAAAACATGAGACTGGTACCTTTATCGGGACCATATATAAATAAGGGTCTACAGGTGTGAATTACCTCCTTACAAGCTGCCAAAGTACTTTCCTGTCAGAATATTCTCCTTGGAATACATCAGACAGATGATCAATTCTGATGATATCCACTTTGTGGAATTCAAAAAGAAGCAACAACTCAGGATAAAAGGCCAGATAGGTTCATTCATATGCAACAACAGAGTTGTAGGGGAAGAAGCCAATAATATGTTAAAGGAAATGAATTTCAACCTAAGCTTTCTATGGCATTATGACCCCTGTGGCGTTATAGCAGAAACCATGCTTAAAAACAAAATCTCTCCTTATGCTCATGTGCCAAAGCCTGAAATTGAAAGGTTCATGAATCAAACAGAGTGGTAGGAAAACATTTTTCTAGATGCAGAACAACAACCTTCATCTTCCAGTATCTCACATACCAACACTCCACAGGAAAAATCAGAGAAGAGAGCCAAGAAATAATTCTCTCCTTCAGTCACATAAGTCTCAGCAGAAGATTTCCAAGTCTACAGGAAGAGGACCAAGACTAGCCATACACCTGACAAGTCTAGATAAGAAGAAACTCATTCCACCATAGTTATGGAGGGACCTCATTCATCAGTCTTCTCAGGAAACCAACATACAATGTCCACTTCCTCATCCAAGAAGAAAACAAACATCACACTGTCAACCGAATCCTCACAGCAACCTGCAAGACTTAATATTTTTGAGAAGTACAACTTGATCAAACAAAATAATGACCTGCTGACTAACAACACCTATGCATAGTTTTGGAAGAATACATCTATAGAAAAACATAGGTTACTGTCTGATTTCGACAAAGAGAAAGGAAGGATGCATATGGTGTTATTACAGGCACAAGTTCCTCATCCCAAGGCAATTTTTGATTACAAGAGGGAAACATTTGAATTTGATTTAAAAGAGGTGCATCCAGCTGATCAAATGGACATGCATGGAAAAACTGGGGAGATGATTTTCTCCACCCTGGAAAATACCTCCATGACTACTGCAAAGTTGCAGGTCTCTTTAAACAATGTCCAGTCTCAGTTGAAGCTGGAAAAGATATCTTCTCTAGCCAAAGACAATAAGATCAAATATCTTGAGGAGTTGCTACTGAAATTGGATATGATCCATCCAATGTTAAAGCAGTTGAGGAACTACTAAAGAATAAAAATGATGACATAACATCTTTGAGGAAACAACTTAAACTCACAACCTCTGAAGATTCACAAGCAAAGGAAATGGCTGAGAGTGAAGGCCACAAGGAGGAAATGTTGAAACTGATAATGGAGAAGAATGCACAGATTAAGGAAATGGAGGCCGAGCTAGATAAGTTAGTCAAAGAGAAGGACATATGCTTCTGAAAAATTGGTGAAGTCAATGGAGGACATGACCTTGCAAGGAGAAGAGATTAAAATATTACAAGACAAGATTAATAACCTCTAGAAACTAAAATCCATGTTCCATTCAAGTTACAACATAGAGATGCACAAGTCACAGAGACTCACTCAGGAAATACAAAAGTTGCAGAAGGAGACAATCACGGCCAAAACACTGTTAGAAGCCAAGAAAAACATATTGTTGGCACAAGGGTATACCTAGTGTTCAATGCTACAACAACGCACCAACAAAACCCTAACTACTGGCCCTTTCGACAATACCTACGAAGCATATGAAGTCTCACCTGAGGTAGAGGCAGTGGTGGTTGCATGAATCAAGTGTCTACAACCTTATATGGGACACAGATTTGTGATTATATCACTTAACAAAGAACTTAGAATCAACAGTTCATCAATATTCAACCAATAACTACTGCGCATATAGAACAGAGAATCACATCATTCACTCAGATCTGATGTATTTAAGTACTTTATCAAAATAGGAAGGTCATATCCAACGGATCAAGCACTAAGCACTCTCGTATAGATAAGATCTAACATTATTACACATCATTAGCACAAAGCATAAATAGATTTATGTATCTCTATCAAAGAACTTAGCAAAAAGAAGTTATAAACACATCAAGACAAGCACAAAGAGAAACAACACAGTGTTTACGTGGTTCACCCCCACCTTGGGGCTATGTCCAACAACTCTTATTTTTTATTGTCTTCAAGTAATCAGTTACAAGAACAGAGCCTCAAAAACCCTAATTTTCCTAGGACATGAGATATGTGCAGCTCGCTAGATCCTCCTTCCCCGGTAGATCTAATCACACAACCTTCTACAACCTCTTACAATGACTTGCACTCAACTCTGCAAGTCTCACAAAGTATGAACAAAGCTCTTACATTCCTTCAATCACATAGATCCTAGCACTTATCCATTCATCCTTCTCTATATTTGCTAGACATCTATATATATATTACAAAATAGGCCTAAACATGGGTAAAACCCATGGAACAACATCCCATGCCCGTCACATAATCTGAAAAACCCAAAAAGGACCCAAAAAGGGCCCAATATCCATGATCTCCACTTCGTCTTGCGCTCCTTCTTCGATAGGCTGTCGAAGTCCAATATAGGTCAACATGACCAAGAATATCCCAAAACTTAGTCAAGGGCTAACAAGCCCCCAACACTCACCTGTGACTTGTCCCGAGTCACTCTGGTCTGATTAGTTCTACCTCGAATGCCTCGATCTTGGCTCGAGATGCTTCAAATTGTTGTTGTTCTATAGACTCTTGCTCGACAAACTCCTGGATCACTGCTTCATTCAATGGCCCTTCTAGGTTTTGTTCTGTTGCAATGACAACCTATTATATCTCTTCTCCTCGAATTTCAACCTCTGTGAATAGTTGGCACGCTTTATCTTGTACTGGTTGGAGTCATTGATTTACTTCCATAATTTTTCTTTGATTTGTATGGATCTTCTATTGGGCGGTGCATTGCTCTTGATATCGCTTCATTCTTTCTATGGCCGACAGGGCCTTCAACTATGCCTGTAGTGTGTCTGCGTGCTACTTTTCTTCCTGGAGCTGCGACTCCAGTGCCTGTAACTTTGGATTCTCGGTGAGGTTCTCATATTTTTGGGCGCTGGGGTTACTCAGTTTCTTTCATTCTAGGGCAAGAGATTTTAGTTTTTCAACTTTGTTTAAGCCAGTTGCTTCTCTTAGGTCCCTTACGTCTTGTGGGGTTTCAGGCATAGTGCGTATTTCCAAATTTGCGATGCATTGTTGTAGTTGCTGGATCACTTCTTCAAGTTGCGCCACCTGTTGTGGAACTCACTATTCGGTGTTTACTTCTACGATTGTCACAGAATGAAGTGCTTTGTTGACCATTTCCTTTACTTCGAGTTTCTTTGTGAGAAAATGTTCCTTGCTTTGCTGAAGCTATGATTTTTCTTCATCCCACTTCACTTAGAGAGAAAGATTTTCACGTTCCGCAGTACTACGTTGCTCTAGAAGGAATCCTTGTACTTGTGCTAAAGCTTGGGTGGCTTGTGTTTTTTCTTCCTGTGCTTGTCAAAGATGAGCTTCGACTGTATCAATGATTCGATTTAGTTGAGATGGATCATCTCCTAGTTTTGGTGTTCTTAGTGTCAGAGGTGCAATGGAAACTATGCGGCTGGACTATAGTGCCTGCTACACCCCTTGAAGTTCAACCTCAATTCGATTGTACATCTCCTCCTGCTTAGCTTCTTTCTTCTCTTCTATCTCCAAAAAAGCATCATTCAGGGCTGCTACGATGAAATCAAAGTCATATGGGGTGAGGATAGTCTACAATTTGGTCATGGTTGCTTTCAATTTCTTCCTGGAGGAAGGATTTGGGGGGGGAAACCTTCCTTTTCTTTGAGGGGTCCTCCTCCTCTCTAGGTGGTGTTACTACACCTCTCCTCTATTCAGCCTCTGTGCCATCTATCTCTTCACCATCATCCCCTTGCGCTGGTGACATGGAATCAATATTCACCAAGGCATTTCTTATCTGCAATATTCACCAAGGTGAATAAACAACAAGAGTGCAATGATCATTGTATACAATTCACTTAGTCTGCGGGCTCAAACTCTTGGTTATAAAAAGTGTTCTTGGTGTGTGGTGCAACGGGATAAATAGGTAACTTGGAAATGATTCACTTGTAATGGGTATGAAGCCTCTTTAACTCTTGTTCTGTCCATTATGGCACAGTCCAACAGTCTGTTGTCGAGTTGTCTCACCATAAATGTATTCCTACCCGTGCAGAGCACCGATCAAATGGTTATAATGTCCCCAATGACTATATTGCTTCTCCATGGCGAAGTGCCATGTATCATTGTTTTGATATCCCGACGAAGTTCCAATTCTGCAAATTTTCTTTCTACGAAGTTCCCTCTAGAACCTTCTGTAAATTTTCAATCTTAGCCCTATTCTTACTTAACTTCCTAGCCTTCTTTCTAGTGAGCTTCGATTCAGTATTCCTTTTTCCATTATGATTCTTATCTTCTTTTGACAAAGTCACTGCGCATTGTTGAGATTCTTTCCTAGGATTTGGGGGTAATAACTCTTCTTTATCTAGGGTAGGTACTTCAGTCTTTTGTGAGTCCTCTAATGTTCTTGCAGCTTCGACATTTGGGCCTCTAGTGTTAAATATTTTCGATTCGTTATCCTATTCTTCAATCAAGTGTGCAATCCTTCTAGTCACAAAACCTTTTAACTCTTGTTTCTTCTTCTCCAAAAATTCTTCTTCTTCCTTTCATCTGGCTTGATCTCTATCAATCCAAGGTTTTCCTGGTAACATGGTAAACGAGGTACTGTCCTCAATAAATTTAATATTATCAAAATCTTCTTTTGTTGAAGTTCCATTAGCATTCATAGATATCTGAGTGAGATTTCCACATAGGTTTACCAGTTTTCCTCTGAATAACCCTATTCCTCCTAATGAGGGAGTCATAGCAAGCCTCCCTATAGCTTCCCAAGTTCCATCTGTCATAATATTCAACTGTGCTTCCTCATCTAGAACACAGTTAATGTCGAAGTCTCTTATTCTTGCTTCGATGCATTATTTTTCTTTAAATATCTCTGATAATCTAACATGTCGGTGGTCATTCAGGGTTTCTTTTATCTGTAGCAATGCTTTCTCTGATTCTTTCTGGGGTTTTGCCATAGTTTTTGGATCTGCCTTTGGGTTTTCTTGATTTAGATTCATTCTTTCAAGCTTAACAATCATTCTAGGGCAATCCAATACTTCATGATCCATAGCTTTGCAGCAAATACAACTAGGTCTTCTCCCATGGAATTCCCTAGAAAGATGTCCCGATCTTTTGCAACTGTAACAGAGGGTTAATCCTCTCTTTATTTTAAATTATCCCCAGCTTCTCTTTTACTTCACGCTAGGATCATAGGAGCTAACCTGCAACAAATTCTTTCTAGGGTCCTGCATCCATTTGTTAGTCCAAACATTATTTCTATGCATAGGTATACCATATCTTTCACTATTCTTATAAGATCTACTCATATCAAACCTTCTTGCATCTACGAGTGCCCTAGTTTTCAAGCTAGGACATAATCTATCAAACATACCTAGATCCATACTCTAGAAAAAAAATTTCACTTATCTTATAGAGCACAAAGATTTCAGATCTAGAAATTTTCTACTATTCTTACCTTTATCAGAGCACAGAGCTTACAGATCTTACCTCTTTTCTTCAGATCAGAATTCTTTTCCTTAGCATAGATATTGTCAGACTAAGTAGAGTACTGCGCACTAGAGCAATAGATCTACGGATAGAGCTTTCACAATTTTAGGTAGGATTTTTGCACAAAGCTTCTTCTTTCTCAGTTCCCAGCAATCACAGTTACGGTCCCGAATACAGAACCATTTGTTGGCACGAGGGTAGACCTAGTGTTCAACGCTACAACAACGCACCAAAAAAACCCTAACTACCGTCCCTTTCGGCAACACCTGCGAAGCAGATGAAGTCTCACCCAAGGTAGAGGCAGGGGTGGTTGCAGGACTCAAGTGTCTACAACCTTAGATGGGACACAGATCTGTGATTATATTACTTAACAGAGCACTTAGCATCAACAGTTCATCAATATTTAACCAATAACTACTGTGCATATATAATAGAGCATTGCATCATTCACTCAGATTTGTGATTATATTACTTAACATAGCACTTAGCATCAACAGTTCATCAATATTCAACCAATAACTACTGTGTATATAGAATAGAGCATCACATCATTCACTCAGATCTGATGTATTTAAGTACTTTATCAAAATAGGCAGGTCATATCCAAAAGATCAAGCACCAAGCACTCTCGTATAGATCATATCTAACATTCTTACACATCATTAGCAAAAAGCATAAGTAGATTTATCTATCTCTATCAAAGAACTTAGTAAAAAGAAGTTATGAACACATCGAGACAAGCACAAAGCGGAACAACATAGTGTTTACATGGTTCAACCCCACCCTAGGGCTACGTCCACCAACTCTTCTTCTTTATTGTCTTCAAGTAATCGGTTACAAGAACAGAGCGTCAAAAACCCTACTTCGCCTAGGACAGGAGATCTGTGCAGCTCACTAGATCCTCCTTCCCTGGTAGATCTAAGCACATAGCCTTCTACAACCTCTTACAATGACTTGGACTCAGCTCTGCAAGTCTCACAAAGTATGCATAGAACTCTTACAATCCTTCAATCAAATATATCCTAGCACTGATCCATTCATCCTTCTCTATATTTCCTAGAAATCTCTCTCTATATATATTACAAAATAAGCCTAAACATGGGTAAAACCCATGGGCCAACATCCCATGCCCTTTACATAATCCCAAAAACCCAAAAAGGGCCCAATATCCGTGATCTCCACTTCATCTTGTGCTCCTTCTTTGATAGGTTGTTGAAGTCCAATATAGGTCAACATGACCAAGAATCTCCCAAAACTTGGTCAAGGGCCAACACATATGGATGGACATCGTCAAGTCAATGATAGAGATTTGGCCACTCGTACAAATTGTGTTTGAACAACATGAACTGGTACAGAGAACCAGACAAGCAATTGCCAATATAAGGGAAGAATTGTGAGAAAATCCCACAGAGTCTACTGAAATCATCAGGTTCTTAAACTCCAAGACTTGATTGAACTTTCGAGATGATCGAGAGTGAGGGAAAGAGACAAACTGTAGAGAGGCCAAATCAAGTTGGGTAAAAATTCCCTTGGAAAATAACATGACAAATGATTAGACTCAGGCATTATGACATTGACATAATGTTTCAGGATTAATCCGTAAGTGCGGACACAAACCGATCTCCCTAGATCCACCTGGATCTAGAACAAAACATGACATAATAATACACTTTCTCTAGGTCTAGACTATTGAATGAACTAAGAGGCAAGGATCATGAACATACCTTATGAATGCTTCCTTGGGTCTCTGTTGTTCCAAGCTTCACTCCAACACTCTTGTGCCATTCAGATCACAATAATAGAAACCAATTGAAGCGAAGGCAAATCAATATATTCAATAGCTAATCGATAAAGTGACATTAGCTTTATGGGAAAGAGACATATTACTGTATTAAATTAAATATGAAAGAGAGATTACAACCTGAGCCTTGATGTCGTAAGGTCCCTTCCAACTGTCCTTCGTTCCCCACACACTTCTTTCTCCAAAGATTCTGAAACCATAGATCTGATAGCTACTCACAATCTATCTTGACAAAG
>ML851040.1:28259-38274 GCA_009831015.1 Picea engelmannii
ATGTAACAAGGGTTGGGGGTTATATGCATTAGGTGCTATATGGGTTAAATATTAGGTGTTAGAGGTTATGAATTATAAGGGTTATGTCTTATCGATTATAGAAATTAGGTGTGCTAGGGGTATGGTCCTAATATGTTGGCCTTTGGGAGTGGGACAATGATTGATAAGATCTGTCGGGTGTCCTTCCATCCCTTTTGTGAGTGACTTGTTCTTGGACTTAATTGGTTAGGTTGCATTTTTTAAGTTGCTACTTTGAAAAAAAAGGTGTTCAAAGCAAGCTAATTCTCTAAATGATGCCGGCGAGGGTGAATGAGAAGTGATGCTCCAACCAAGAGTGACAGGGGTTGCGTGTGGCCAAAAAGGGAAGAAGGTCACCAACGGTGACGACACAAGTAACTAACTATAAATGGATAGAAAATAAAGGTGTTTGTACAATAATCAATGAATAAATTTGGGAAGGATGTACACAATACAGAAACGGGTGCCCCAGTGTAAAAATGAGTGCCCCAGGCAGGGCAGAAATGTCGGTGAAAACAAATGAAGGGTGGGGGCCCCATGGGCGAGTTTCTGTATGAGGTAGGTGAAATGAAGATCGGTTCGCAGATGGGCAAACTGATAGTGGGTGAGATGGAGGGTTCATGATCCTGTGTGTGTGCAGGTAAAACGAACTGAAGCATAAAGCGATGATCTGGGAGTCCGTATGGGAAGCTAGCAAAAATGAGGAGAACAAGTATGTGGTTGATCTGCAACATGATGAAAGACTACTGGGACTCCCATCCCTAAGGGGTGATGAAGGACAACATGAGTGTCAAAAGTGCCAATAGGTGCTATGAATGGGACAACTCATGGAGGTGAGAATGCTACCGGGTGACAGTACCCCAAAAAATGCAAATGGAGGTGTGAGTACTGCCGAGCCGGGAATGAGTATCCTAAAGGCCAGTATCAGAGGGTGTGACTAGAGTGTAAATGAAATACAGTGGGAGAGACTACATGCCAGTGCTGAGTATATACCTGAAGGAGTGATGTGGAGAGATGCTGATCAAGTACCTGCACATAGAACAACCGAATACCCAAAGTGAACAATATCTGAAGAGGATAACAAATATGAACATGTATTAGATAAATGTGACAATGTGCATACGTACCTGGCCATGAAATGAAAAAAGGGCACCCCGGGGGCTCGGGATGAAAAGTGGCCCAGGGACAGCCATGATGTAGGTGGCGGGATGCTGATCCCGTGGCTGAAGACGGTTCGAAAAATGGACGTCGTGGGCTCCCGGAATGATGAGTGGAAGTTTGGCAAAAACCCTATATATAGCTGTAGGGCCCACATTGCCACCTCATTTGTACCTACTGCTACAGTGATTCCAGAGCAGATTCAGAGGAGATTGAGTGATTCGGAGAGCATGAGACATCCGTTTTCCGGCGTGCGAGTTTCAGGTTAGTGGTCTGAACATCCTGCATAGTTATAGGTGTCAAATTTTTGGGCAGGGTAGGTATGGGGGGTCGTAGGGGAGTTGAAGGGGGTTTTTGGGTAGAGGGTGGGCCCACATGCACGGGTGACTCAGTGAAAGGCGCGCATGAGCACGCGCCTATTCACTGAATACGCGCGCATGTGTGCACGCCTGTAGGGCAAACAGGCGCACTTGAGAGCACGCTTGTGGGTACGACAGGCGCGCTCATGAGCGTGCCTGTATTGTGAACAGGTGCGCTCTTGAGTGCGCCTGTGGGAAAAATAGGCGCGCGCTTATGCGCGCCTGTATAGCGAACAGGTGCGCATGGGTGCGCGCCTGTGGGAGGTAAAACTGCGCCTTTGAGGCAAGGTTTTTGGGTGAAAAAATTGGCTTATTTTGATGTTTTTGGATGAGTGCCCAAGCTAATATAGGTCTATGGGTTGTGTGCAGGCAGCTAGCAGTGAGTATGGATGTGCGGTGGCACGAGCGGGACTGGGAGCCGCTGCGGGAGGAGGTGGCCGAGGCGAGGCCGGCGGTGCGGGCGACTTTAGCAGCCAGTGGGTTGCTAAAGTTTTTTTGAGTGCCCTCTGATACGGGCCCAGGAGTACTTGATCCAATTTCTTATTGATATGTGGAGCCCTCGGCAGCACTGCTTCCTCGTGCGGGGAGAGCGGGTCACCTTCACTGCTAAGGAGGATATCTATTTTCTGATGGGGCTCCCCTTTCGGGGAACACCGCTGCCGGCATCGCCTGTGCTGCCGAGAGAGACTGATCTGGCAGAGGTCGTCGGGCGATTCTGTTCGAGCGAGCACTGCATGACTGGGTCTGCCGTGCGCATCAATGCTCTAGATGTTCTACTGCTTCGTTGCGTAGTGGCGATGATAGTGCGGATTTATGGGTCTACAGCGCCCCACCGGATTAGTGGTGGGGAACTGATGTTGATGGAGAGGGTGGTGGTGGGTCGTGAGCGGTTCGCCTGGGGTTTGGCTCTCCACGCGTGGATGATTGCGCAGCTGGACCATTGTCGGTCGACAGGCAGGGGGGAGTTTACTTTCAGCTCCATCCTGGTGGCCTTTTTCTTAGAGAGGGTGCCGGCGTTGCGGCCGAGGGTGGTGCTGGAGGTACCAGCTGTACGACACCCGCGTCTGAGGCGGTGGTCCGATATTTTGGTTCGCCACGGTGGTGGCGAAGGGGGTCACTATTTTTTGGAGGAGGCCGCGTAGATATGGCGGCAGACACCGCAGTTCATACTCTGGTTTCCCTATGCAGGGGTGGACTTCCGGAGGGACCTTGATATGGTACTGCCTCCTGGGGAGGCGTTCGATCACAGAGGTATGTGATATGTTTGTGTTTTGTGATTTATATTATGCTGTTGATATACTAGTGCATATGTTTTGATGTATAGACACTGATATCTTTGTTTGTTGCTTGTGCAGATGTGGCACCTCGCGGGCGTGAGGTGGATGTGTTCCAGGCGCCAGTGCAGCGAGAGCAGGAGAGACCGCCGCGTGGAGGGCGACATCCAAGGGATGAGGCTACTGGAGGACCAGCAGGGCTTGAGAGACCGGCGCAGAGGCGCCGCTGGGATGACCCTGGTGCGGGGCCATCGCAGGCTCCTCCGGCGGCAGCCGGCATAGATGAGGATCTAGTCCGTCATTTTGAGACGCTTCTGCGAGACGTGCCTGAGGGCATGTGGAGTCATATCCAGGACGAGGAGTGCCTGGAGCAGTGTGTTGGGTTACCACCTCCATGGCGGTCGATCATGCGGCGAGCAGCTGTGCTTGCTGCTATGACCAGTGGACGCCTGCCGCCTGGGCAGGGTGGTCCTGCAGATGTTCCACCACCACCGCCTGGGGCAGGTCAGGGTGGACCACCACCGCATCCTGAGGGAGGG
This sequence comes from Picea engelmannii, assembly GCA_009831015.1. Classification (NCBI taxonomy): domain Eukaryota; kingdom Viridiplantae; phylum Streptophyta; class Pinopsida; order Pinales; family Pinaceae; genus Picea; species Picea engelmannii. Next base: position 31,608 of record ML851040.1, read on the forward strand.
GCAGCTGGGGGTGCTTTAGAGGCCCCCTGAGTGTATGATGTATTGTATATACTGTTTTTGATTAGGCTGGTGAGCCGAGTTTTGTACCATGATGTGGCACGGGCCTGCGGGCCAATGTATTTTTGTGTATGTAAACATTTTGGATGGCCTGAAAGGCCCATGTATATATATATGAGTAGAGATGCTTATGGAGATCCAAATGTATGTTACATGTGTTTTTGTATTTTATGATGATGATGTCTATATTTACGATATGCTGTGATAGGATGTATGAGATGTTTATGTATGTGTAGCTTGATGTGATATATGCCAGTCTAGCACCATGTTAGCTATGTTATCTGTTGTTTGATTCAATTCTCTTGGAATATGTGTAAATGTAATGGAATCAAAATGTCGAGTCAATAATCTAACCTGCAGGTATTTGCGAAAGAGGCATGGATCGCGTACACGGTACTCATTGTTGAGCTGGAGAACGACTAGCTGAGAGTCGAGGAAAACGCTAAGGTGCCAAATATGGTGATGCTGGGCGTCGGTCAAGAGGCCAATGATAGCAGTGTATTCGTCTTGGTTGTTGATTGCTGGTCCCAAACAGATGTCGTTTGAATGTAGCATTTCATGTGATGGGGTATAGAGAGCCCAAGTAGCCGAAGCGAGATTTTGTGTCCAACGGCTGGCGCCATCGGTGTAACCAATGTGGTAAGATGGTGGATGAGTCATCTGTCAATAGCACAAAGGATTTTTTAGACGAGAGGGTAGGGAAAAAAGATTAAAAACACTAAAAAAGTAACCTAAAGTAGTATGATTACTTCTAAGCATAAAATTTCTTGAGGTATAACCCATTGACGGGTTCTTTGAGTGTGAGGCCTTCGGGGGAGGCCAGGATGTATGCGCCTTTGGTGAGACAATGTTGTATGATGTAAGGGCCATGCGATAGTGATTCAAATTTTCTGTGGCCGAAGGTATCGTGAGCGATATCATAAGTAAGGACAAGGTCGCCTTCGCGAAATGATCGAAGGTTGACATGGCGATCGAAAGTAGCTTTGGATCATTTTTTAGCTTCCTCGTTGTTCTGTAATGAGGATCGACGATCTTCATCCAGAGACTCCAAGTTCAGCAAGCGCTGCTCCAGTGGAGCAGTGTCAGGTAAAAGCTCAATGGCGGTGCGGAGGGTGGGAATTTCACACTCGATGGGAAGAGTTGCCTCGACCCCATGGACTAAATGAAATGGCGTTAAACCCGTGGCGGTCTTCACTGCCGTTCGATAAGCCCATAGCGCGGAAAATAACATGTGATGCCAATTGGTTTTATGTTTATTTACCATGCGTTGTAACATGGTCTTGAGGACTTTGTTAACTGCCTCGACCTGTCTGTTTGACTGAGGGTAATATGGCGAGGCAAACTCGTGAGAGAAGCCTAACCGAGATGAGAGTTCGACGAAGATCTCATTCTCAAAATGTTTTCCATGATCGGAAACGAGTTGGAGTGGTACGCCAAAACGTGATATGACGTGGTTAAAGAAAAAACACGTTGCAGTGTCAGCGGTATTGTTGAAGGTGGGCATAGCTTCGGCCCATTTGGTGAAGTAATCGACAGCGACAACAATGTATTTGTGACCATTGTTGTAGGGGGGATTACACGTCATAAAGTCAATGCCCCATTTACAAAAGGGGCCGGCAGTAATGACAGGGTGAAGAAGAGCGGGGGGAGCGCGGGCTTTGTTGGCGTAGAGCTGACATTGCTCACAACGTTTCACGGCGTGAATGCAATCATGAAACAGGGTAGGCCAAAAGTAACCGGCCCAGATAATCTTTTGATCCGTGGCGATGCCCGAAAGATGGCCCCCACAAGTGCCGCTGTGACAGTCGTTTAAGACTCTGTCGGCTTCGTCAATAGTCAGGCAACGACGCAGAATGGTGTCAATGCCACGCCTATATAGAATGTCTCCAATGAGGAGATAGCGGGGGGCCTGATGGCGAATGCACCAACGATCGTCTCGTGATAGGTGTTGACCGAACTTTTGGGTTCGTAGGTAGACGAGAAGGTCGCCATACCAAGGATCATCAGAAGCAATGTAGAAGGGATGTTCGTCGGGAAAGTCAGTATTGACGGGGGTACTAGGTATGTCGGAGGGAAGGGCCGTGACAATTTCTGCGAGAACGAGTGCCTTCTTACTCTTAGGTGTTGAGAACTCGAGGTCGTATTCCTGAAGGATAACGATCCAACGAGCGAATTTTCCGTTAACCTGGCGACGGCTGAGAAAATATTGCATAGGGTTGGAATCTGCGACGACTTTGGTAGTGCGAAGCAGAATATAATGGCGCAGTTTCTGGACTGCGAGGACAACTGCAAGGGCAAGTTTCTCTTCATGTTTGTATTTCAGGGGTGGTCCTGAAAGATTCTTATTGACGTAGTAGATGACGTGTTCCCGATTGTCATCTTCGAGCTGGACGAGGACGCCTGCTACTGATACAGCTGATGCTGATACGTAGAGAATGTAGTCGCGATTGTAATCAGGTGCACTAATCAAAGGTGCGTTTGAAAGTGTTGTTTTGAGGTCGTCAAACGACTGTTGGGCATAATCGTCCCAATGAAAAGGAATGTCGTGACGTAGTAAGCGAAGGAAACCATGTGCGCATATGGCGTAATCAGGAACAAAGCGCCTGAGGAAATTGGCTTTGCCCTGTAGACTCTGTAGCTGTCGTAAATTCCGAGGAGGTGGAATTTCGGTGATGGCTTGGACTTTGAGGGGGTCCATGGTAATACCGTTTTGGGAAATGATGAAACCGAGGAGGCGCCCGGCAGTGACGCAGAACACACACTTGAGAGGGTTCAAGCGGATGTTGTATTGACGACACCGTTGGAAGATGATTCGCAAATCATCGAGGTGTTGGGTACGCCTCTTGGAGCCAAATCATCGAGGTCGTCCAAGTAGGCTAGGATGATGGCAGCCAAATCATGAAAGATGTATGTCATAGCCCGCTGAAAAGTGGCGCCGGCATTTTTAAGGCCGAAGGGCATGACGCGATATGCAAATGTACCCCACGGGGTAATGAATGCGGTTTTATATTGATCGGCTGGGTGGATTTGAATTTGGTTATAGCCAGAGAATCCGTCCATAAAGGAAAGTGCCTCGTGGCCGGTGCAGTCGTCGATAATTTGATCGATAAATGGCGTTGGGAAATTGTCCTTTGGACAAGCATTGTTGAGATCGCGAAAGTCGGTGCAAACGCGAATGGTGCCCTGTTTTTTGTCGACGGGTACAGGGTTGGAAACCCACGAAGTGTAAGCGATAGGATAAATAAACCCGTCCGTACGTAATTTTTCAATTTCGGCTTTGATAGCCGAGGCCTTGGCTGGGTGTAGCGGTCGTTGTTTCTGGCGAACAGGTGTGATGTCCAGCCAGGTGTCAATGCGATGTTCGACAATAGATGGGTCTAGGCCAGGCATTTCTGTGTATGACCAGGCGAATATATCCCTAAATTCCTGGAAGAGGGCTTTGTATGCAGTGATTTCCTTAGGAGTACAAGCTGCTCCAATGATGATCTCTTCGACGATTCCCGGTGTAATGGAAATGTCGATTTTGATGGTGGGGGAAATGTTAGCCAAGTTACCTTCTTCGAAAGCGTCAGGTGCAGGAATGGGGTTATTGAACCAATCGACCGTTCCTGAGGGGATAAAGTCTTTGGTTTCGACCGCAAGAATGGGATTGTGGCTAGGAGGCGTGAGGGCTTCCTGCGGAAGGAAGAGTGCACGATGATGTAGTGCGTCCCAGGGAGAGTCTAGGCGTTGTAGCTCTTCCAATATTTCTTCGTCGCATTGGAAACGACGGGAATATAATGGGTCATGAGGAGTGATCTCAGTGACAGTGTGGTTGCCCCCTGCTGAAGGAATAGAGGGGGTAATGCTGGAAGAGGGTGAGGGTTCACTCGACATAAACCAGATATTGAAGGACTGAGGAGTCCCCGTGGTGGTTGGGTGTAGATTCTCCGTAGAAGAATGGGCAGGAGAGTTAGGTGGATTACAGGGTAAGTCCTCGGATGCATCATCTAAGAACCATGGAGGCGTTGGGAGGGCCTTGGGTTCGGGGGAAATGACGTGAAGATCCGCCAGTGATGAAGTAAGGTCAATTACCTCTGCTGCGGGTTGGTGCCGCAGGGCCAACTGACGACGCCGATATTCGATGATCATCGGGCACTGGTATGTAAAATGAGCCAGTGAATTGCAAAGAGAGCAAGGGCATCTCATGCGTTCATTGACGGAAGTAGTGACATAGCGAATGTCAGTGATAGGTGCTGTGGACGATGTAGCAGGGCGTGGGTTGTTCTGAAAGTCGCGGCTTACAATGTCTAATGCCTGCCAGAAACGAGGCAGTGATGGACAATGATGGGTGTAATGGCCATACTCAGAACAAATGGCACATGCGAATTTGGTCTTCAACCCTTTACTACTGGAAGATTGAGTAGTAGCAGTAGTAATGGGTGGTGTGGGGGTTGGGTTGGGGGGAATCAAATTCCGTAACTTCGGTAGTGATGGGAAATTGTTGGTTTGGTGGCCCTCTTTGTCACACAACGCGCATGGTGGTGAGATGCGCGGATGAAGTGGAGCTGTGGGCTCCTTTGTTTTTCTCCTGCCCCCAGCTGTAGCAGGGGGGGTAGGGAGTATGGGGGTGTTGAGGGTAGTGGGGGTGAGGACAGGAATCGTCATGGGGAGTCCTACCTGTGGGCGAGGGACCATCTCAGGTGGATGTAAATACCACACTGGGATTTGTAACACCATATTGGGAAGTGTGAGTGTTACGGCTACCTGGAAAGCTTCTATACCGGGGGGTGGGTAAAAGAAGGGAATTTGAGTGAGGGGTCGAGGAACTGTATCCCAAATGGGATTAGGTCCCTGAGGGGTTGTAGATTCGTGATCCATGGGTATCGACGAATGCGCAGGAGGCTCCCGTGGGAATGATGCTGCGACTGCTGAGACGTCAGGAGTGACTGAAGCCTCCTGAGGAGGATGAGGATCCTCCTGGAGAGTTTCTTTTGAGGAAACGATGCATACCTGGCTAGGGGGAAGGAGTGGTGGTGCTCCATGATACGTCCCTAACAAGGATGGATCTTTAAAAATCCCAGGACCCATCTCGATGAGTGGATATACGTCTTGGTTTGTATGAATGAGAGGGAGAATGTTATCAAGATTGGCAGATGGGTTAGGCTCGTAATGCGAGACTTGATCGATGGTTACAATCTTTCCGTTGTGAGGGAACATGATTGTCCTGAAGATTGATGATGCTACTGCCTTCATAGCATACATGTAGGTATGGCCTAACAAGATATTGTAATCGAGTTGAGCGTCCATAACTTCAATGTCAATGAGAACGGTTTTGCCCCCGAGTTCGACGGGGACATTTTGGAAGAGCCCTTCAGGGGATGATGGTCTTCTGTCATAGGCTCATAATGTGATAGTCGTAGGTAAGAGGTCCGGGGAACCAAGTTTTTGCCATACAGTTTTGGACATGATACAGGTAGATGCCCCTTCATCGATGATGCACCGATGGACGGTGATGTTCTATGTTTTGACGGGGATTTGAATAGCGACTGCGGCGGGAAGACGCGGTTCACAATTATCAAGGTCGAAAGTGATCAATCGAGTATCTGTAGGGTCGACTGCCCCCATTGCGGAAAGTATGGATTTCCGTTGTGTTGGGAAAGTTTGGAGGACTTCCAAAACTGACATGGCAGCTGGGGATTGTGCTAAGTCATCTACCAAGCTGTAGTTATGAGCTGCCCGAGCCTGAGGATTGTGAACATTCCTGCGCAAAGGGATGCGAGGGATGCGTAATGGTGGTTCGGCGGAAGGGCGAGGGATCACCAAAGGGGGTCCCGTCGATGTAGGGTTGGTTTCTGGAGATGTGGAAGTAGACTCAGCTGTTGGGGGATACTGACGATTACGAGTTTGCAAAAGAATTTCTTCCTCGCTAGTGAGGAGAATTGTTCGTTCTGCTGGATTGTTGGGATTGTGATATTGTCCCATTTGAGGTGGGGGATGTTGTGCATCCTGTTGGGTGTTTATGACGCCCTGATGTGGAATAGGATTTTGCAATACTGCGGAAGGTTGTTGCGCATATTGTTGTTGTGCCTGTTGAGGGGCAGGTTGCGCTGGGGAGGGGGGAATGCTTCCAGAGTCTTTCAACCTCTTGAAATCGGCGATCTGGGGGCAATGGTGGGTGTAATGACCATACACTCCACAAAGAGAACAAGGGTGAATGGTTTTAACCGTATTCCGTCCTTGGCGTTTGTTGTTATTGCCCCCCTGGGGGTTTTGGTTCCCTTGGTTCGGGTTGCCCCCAGTGGGCTGTTGCTGTGGGAGTTGATTCCCGCCTTGATTGGGGTTGTTGTTGTTCCTATTCCGTCCTTTCCTCCTGTTATTGTTCGATGGTTGAGGTGGGTTGGCTGTATTTAATTGTTCAAAATTCTGGTACTGCTGAGCAGCAGAAGGTTGAACAAAATTCACCCCTGCATTGGGATGCGGAGGAGCCATAGGTTGTGGAGGTCCTGGAAAGGGGAAGTATGGATTTTGCGGTGGTACCGATCCATAGGGTACATAGGAAGGCTGTGTGCTTTCACTAGTACTATAAGATGACGTTGAGGGAGTACCACTGCTTGTAGGAATAGGTGGA
>ML851042.1:0-16575 GCA_009831015.1 Picea engelmannii
GATATCTCATATCATAACATAACTAGGAAGTAATTCAATTTAATATGAAGAAGGATAGCACCAAACACAACAATCAATCACAATGAACATAAGAATTTTACCCTGGAAACCCAAATGGGAAAACCAACTTTGAATGGGGCTCACTTTCTTCATTTCGACAATCTATGGTACAAGGCTTTCATGACTCTCTATGCTTATTCTTCTCTTGGCCTAAAATACCCATCGAGAATGAAGATCGGGGAAGAAATAGAGAGAGATAGGGGCAAGGGGAAGGCCAACGACCATGACCCTTCATTTCCCCTTCCTCGTCCTTCTCTCATATTTTATTTTTCTTTTCATTTAATTCTTTTTTTTCCTCCCACATTTGTCTCATTCAACTTTTACATTTGCTTTGTTTTACATAGTTTGCCTATCCTTCATATATTGTTAGATTAATCTTGCAGGTACTTAGTCTTACACCCATTCATTGGTTCAGATCCATTTTAGATCACACCTCCCCATCGAGAGACTTTTTTGTCTCCAAATGCTCAAGTAATCTAATCTAGATCAATGTGCTTTATGTTTGCTTCTCTGGAATGTGGCTTTGACTCTAGCTTCGAGCTACAACTTTGACTTTGGTTGTGGTTGTGGCTCATGGTTCTGGCAACTATCTTTGGTCCTTGCTATGGCTCTAGCTTTAGTTTCTGGCTTGTTTGTTCTCGTAGCATAAAATTCTACTCACTGACTCTCAACTCTGGGCAGTCTCCAAATCCAAACTCTGTACTTAGCACTCATTCTCATCTCTTTCTCAGAATTGGAGATGGTTCAACTTGACAACAAAAGAATCCAACTTGAATGTCGGCCTATGTTCAGTGTGACCCTGACACACTTCCATCATGTAACAACTCCTCAAGAGGAAGTGTGACCTACATTCTTTTGCTAGGATTAGTTACTTTCTGAGATGGAAACAACTCTTCGATGCTTTCACATGCTTACAAGCACTCGTGAAGTTCTCCAAAACACCCCTAAGGTCATTGACCTCCATGCACCAATCTCTGGCACATATCGAAGAAGGGGTTATTCAAATGTAATAAAAAACAAGAATTGGAATGTGGTTACCATTGGCATCAACCTATTGTCCATTTTGTTTGGTTGTTGCCCTCATGTGTTGCTATATCTCCTTGGATAGCTTCTGCTCTTTGAGTCAATGATGCAGGAAGCTATTCATCTTCTTCAATCTTCACTCTCCATACTCTTCTCCTAGTTGTGTGATTTCTAGGGTGAATCTCTAGATGACATCACCAACACTTTGCTTCCCAATGACCACTCAAATTGTAGTGGTGGCAAAAGTTCTTGGTGTTGTGGTATGGATTTCTTAAGACAATCATTTTCTTCTTATGCCTCTAAGTTTGTTGTTGTATAAGATAAGTCTTTTTGTCCTTCTTCTTCTTACAACAATCAGGCCTATGACTTGCTTCTCCTAGCAAGATGCCTCAAGATGGTCTTTTCTCTTGCAAAATGAGAAAGAATATGAGTACCAATAGCTGACATGATTGTGGCATTTCTTATTGCAGTAGTGAAAAACAAGGGATGCCATGTTTGAGGCATACCTCTCAGTAATCTTCTCCTTCTTGCCCCAATTGATTGGCTTTCTACTTCTTCCAAGTGATGGTGCAGGTTGAGTCCTCAAGCTCTTCTCATCACTTCCCTTCCTCAATTAGCCACAAAAATACTAAGGTGGTAGTGGGTTTCCACCTTCATGTATTGTTTCTCTTTCTTTTGATGAGCATGACAACTATGTCATGTCTTTCACCTTCACAAAAATGGTCTTCATGTTCATGGGATTTTCCACTCCACCATAAAATCATAGGTCTTCATGCTTGATCCATGGTGTAGCTATAATGGGGCTTAGTATGCCTTGTTTTCTCTTGCCTAGACCTTGTTCATCATAGTCCAACTGCCTTACGATTATGGAACCAATGCCTCTGGTATGCTTTTCAAATTCACCAAGCTACTCTTGAGAAATGTCTATGAGAGGTGAACTTACCAGGGTTGTCTCAGTTATGGTTTTGGCTGAGGAAGTGGTAATGTATGGTGGATTGATTCTTGGCACTCTTGGATAGTTGCTTGTAGCTTTTCCAAGGCCTCCTCCTTATTTGATAACTCTTGTTGTAGTAGTTCCATCATATGAGTGAGCCCATCTTCTTGCCAGCTATCCATCTAGTTGACCTTCTCTCCCAAGTGTATAAATTAAAATATGTGCTTGTCCCAATCTTCCATAACAATGATGAGGGAGTCTTGACATTCTTCAAACTTCTTCTTTAGCAACGGTAGCAGTTTGGTAGACGTCTCAAGGTGATTCTCCATCTTTTTCATCCTCTTATTGAACATCCAAACCTGCTCCTTCAAGTGTTCATTCTCTTCTCAAATTTGATCATTGGAAACCCTTCTACCTTTCTCTACTCGCTTTACCCATGTTGAGGTCTACAATGTTATGGCAGTGACATTACAGTCAAGGATTCAACAACTTTGATGCCATATGATCCATAAACGAGGGACTTATAGCCCACTTGTTTCACCAACATGAATCCTATGTGGAATTATGTTTCTAATATCTCTTTCAGACTTGTACAAAGGGCTCTATCTGTAGAAAGGCCAATAGCCCTCTATCCTCTATCTTGTACAAGTATCTGTGTACGTATCCTGCTATAAGGCTTGTTCTTGGGTGTGACCTATACACATTAAATAGCTAACAACACAATAGTGTTCTAGACAATAAAGAACAAGACTCAATGAAAACTTTGTCAATGAGGACTTTGTATAGCCTGATACCCAGTATGCCAATAAAGGTTGAGTTTTAGCTTATGTGCTCAATCCAATGTGAGTGCAACTACGATCCGTCTTCCAAGTGATTGGTTGGCTCCTTAATTCCGCCTTTCACAAGCATGCTATCACATTTGTCAAGAGTTGGATAGACATAAACATAGGTTGGTTTATTTATGAGAATAACATTATAGTCTTCATAGACAATATCCAGTGATATATCTTCTTGTCCATCCCTTGATGGAGATGAAGTTGCAACATCGTAGCTACATTGTCTCCTCTGAAATTGCTCCAAGTTTATTCTACATTGCCCTTGAGATAGTATTCTTCCAAAGTTTGAAAATGGAAACTTATTCTCAACGACATTGTTTATTTCACCATTCTTCTTTGGAAAGTTGTTTTGAAGGTTTATTTGGTTGAGTTATGCCAATAATTATCTTGACTATAGGTGATTGATGTGGCTATAATCGTCTATTCTAATTGATGAAAGGTACTTGTTGGACATTCTCCTTTGATTCAAGATGGTTGTTGTCATGTGTCATGATTCTTCCTAGTCTTGCTACAACAAGCTACAACAGAGGGCTTAGCAAAGTCAACCAAATTGTAGAAAAGGTCTTTGTCATAGACCACTGAATTATGTACATAAGGAAAGTAAACATAACCCCAAAACTTCAATGTACAAATGTATGATCATCATCAAACATTGCATCCAACTATCCTTGAACCATTTGTTGTGTAGGCTAGATGATTCTTGGAGAGCTCAAAATATGAAGATCTTATTTGAGAATGTAAGTTTTCACAATTAGAAGACATAATCTAGAATATATTTTTGAACGTTTTGAAAACTAGGTACACAGTGTTTATCCATATATATATTCTACATTATGAAGATCTTAGTCTCTAAATTGATTATTTCCTAGCTACAACACAAGGTTGGATATTTTCTATTGTGCTAGTAGAAAAACTACTATAGTTGAGAGATGTACTCTCTCACATTTTTTGTTGCTACATATACTATACTCATTTGGAATAATAAATCCATCATTAACTAAACAAAAATCCTAACAAGCTTCATACTAGCAAATAACCAAAGCATCTAGGGAATCACTTAGCAACCAAGCAGTTCGTCCAAAAGAACAACAGTCGACCCAATAATTAGTTATTCAACAAAGCAATTAATTTAAACACCCAATAAATTGAGTGACGGTCCATGGATGAAAGAATTTACTCCAACAAATCAAATTAACTAGGAGAAGTATGGAATTACAATTTATCAATTGAAAATTCCGCCCAACAATCAAACAAAATGCTCAGGAGAGAGAAATCAACCTAGTGGAATGTTAATTCAACCTAGGCAAAGAAAATATGGACTAGGGGAGAGAGAGATACACCAACAACTATGAAAACACTGATTTAGCAACTTTCTAAATATTTGCAATAGATGGCTTTTAACAACCATTGATCTCATACTTCGAAGGAAATTGGATGGTTGACATTTCAGAGTTATTAGGGTTCTTCGTGTGCACACAAAGAATGATATCTCACACCATAACATAACCAGGAAGTAATTCATTTAACATGAAGAAGAATAGCATCAAACACAACAATCAATCACAATGAACTTAATAATTTTACCCTGGAAACCCAAATGGGAAAACCAACTTCGAATGGGGCTCAGTTTCTTCATTTCGATAATCTCTGGCACAAAGCTTTCATGGATGTTTATGCCTCTTCTTCTCTTGGCCCAAAATATCCAATGAGAATCTAGACCAAGGAAGAAATAGGGAGCATTGGAGGGTAAGGGAAAGGCCAACAACCATGACCCTTAATTTCCCCTTCCTCAACCTTCTCTCCTATTTTATTTGTTCTTTTCATTTAATATTTTTTTTCCTTTCACATTTGTCTCATTCAACTTTTACATTTTCTTTGTTTTACATAGTTTGCCTAACTTTCATAAATTTTCATATTAATCTTTCATGTATTGAGTAATATACCCATTTGTCAGTTCAAATCCATTTCAAATCAATACTTATGTGATTCACCAGACTTTATGAACACCATAGGCTTGGGGACCAAAGGCATGCTAGTTTACTCGTGACTCGCTACAACTCTATACTCTTAGACTAAACTCTCACAACTACTCTACTCGACCGATGATCACAAATGAGATCGAGGCATCCTTATATAGGTCTTATAAAGAGTATTTGGTGAATGTCGATAAGAAGAGTATATACTTTTGTTGGTGCATGGGCCTAACTCAATATAAAGTGGGATGTGTGGACTACCACACATTATCTCATCCCATGAGGGTCATACCAAATGGATACATTGTGACGGGACCACTAGATAACACTTGGGTCAAAAGAGATGGTTGAAAAACTTTATTAATGAGAAGACTAATGATAGTGGAGACACAGTCCATTGTGGCTTTCATCAATCTATATATGTTGCATCATAGGGGTATCCTTGGTAAGGATCATAGTATTCATAGGCATGATGCAATTCATGATCATCCATCAAATATTTCATGTTGTCCAATGGGTTTGGAGGTAATGTTGTTAGGGCCATGGGTGGTAAAGTAGAGAATCCTCTTGTAAAAGAAGATTCACCCATTATTGCAGGGGAATATGAGTTGAAGAACATACTAGCATAGTGGGATTTGGTTTCCCAATAGATTTCATATTCTTCGGGATCTTCAACCATGATCTCTATTGTAGAATTGCAAAAGGACAAATCAAACCAAACCAATAGTTTTATTGTTGTCCTATAAGCAATTCAGACTGTAGATGGACTATAAAATGATATTTAGTGGCATCAAATTCAAACTCTCTTGGAAAAAACTGCTCCATGAAACATATGAACCATGGGTTCCATGCAAATGGTCCCACTATTGAGCATTCAATCACTATCCATATTAATCTCATGTACTTGACTAAATCAAGCACTTGGCAACAATCTCATATGACCAAGATGGATAAAAACACATAGATATGGTTGGCCACAATTACATCCTTCGTCTTCTAAAACCTGCACACTATGTTGAAAATAAACATAATTATTTACATTATTCTATTTAATTACCCAAGTTTCAAGGATCGTCTCGTGGACTAGGAAACTCTTTATTTGTCTAACCAAAGAATGTCGGCAATAGTTTACTTCAGATTTTTCACAAAATACTCTCAAGTGTCTAGTTGGAAAAGCCAATATTTTCTTTGCATTTAACATATTGATTGTGTATATATTTGCTCCAATGGATGATGCAAGGGTACTTCCTTCTCTTGTAAGAAGCTCTGCGAGGCAATTTTCTTTACTTGGCTTGTACTGGATGTCGAAAGACAATCCATCAAGACAAATACTCCAACTGAGGAATCTATTATTACCTTGTTCTAACAATATTTTGTTTCTTAGCACGCTGGTCATATGCTTCAAGTCATTCCACACGGTGAAGTGGATTGGTTTCAGGAGCATAAAAAACCTCTTTATGGCTAGATTAACAATTAAGATCTCTTTGTGGCCAGAGGGGTATTTTAACTCTGCACTCTTGAAGGTACCAAAGGCATACATACAAATTTCCTCTCTAGTTCCATTTTTTTGTAACAATACTCCTAACCATGCAATATCAGAACCATCTGACTCGAGAATAAAAGGTAGATTTGATTCGGGTAAAGCAAGCCTAAGAAGGAGGCCACAAAGATTCTTTAAACCGTGTGTTAGGAGTATTTTTCAATCTTCCAAATAGATAGGAAACATTTGTAACTTGGCCATAATTCAAACAACTAATGAATCTTTTTAACTATGTCTTGTCAGTTAGGATGTCTAGAAATGTTGCTAGGTTTTGCAAGACACAAGGCTGCAACTCAACTTTGTCAGTAGAAAGGATAAGACCTAAAAATCAATCATTGTTTGTCCAATTTACATAGTTGTTGGTGAAAGCACTAGACCATGTTGGTACACAAGCTTGTATAATTCTTCAAGGTGTTCTACATGTGTATTCTTATCTTTAGAACATAACAAATCATCAATATAAATCAAAATAAAAGGTAGATGGCCAAATATATCTTTCATTTGCGTTTGAAATTTAGATGGAGCCTTCTTCAAACCAAGAGGCAAAACTCTCCACTGATATGGTTCATGTGGAACCATGAAGCTTGTCTTAAATTTGTCCTTTAGAGCTATCTCAATTTGCCAAAATCCATTTTTTAGATAAAACTTACTAAAGACATTACAATCCATGATTTTAGCAAGTAATGCTTCCTTGTCTGGCAAGGGATATCTTGTGGGAAACAATGTTTCATTCAACTTCGTGAAATTGATCACCATTCTTGGCTTAGCTCTCTTATGTTTTGAATGTTTGCTAACATAAAATGTTGGGCAAGCCCATGGACTTCTGCTTGGCTCAATTAGTTTCATTTTAAGCATCTCTTCTATTTATTTCTTGCAATAAGCATGTTCTTTATGTGACATGAGGTTAGTTGTTGCTTTTTGAGGTACTCCTTTATAATCTTCTTTGCAAGGGAGATCTACAAAGTACTACTCTCTTGACTAGAAATTGTTAGGAGTTTCTATAGTACAATGTTTCTTTCAATTTTTTGTTATGTGAGCTAAATTTTCTTTTGCATACAACTTTGTATTCTTCATTATCTTATTTATTCTTGTTATTTTTTACTGGGATGTTTTTGCTTCTTGTAGGAAACAAGGAGGATCGTGGATTTTAACATCAAAATTCTTTTTGCCTGGAAGTTCAACATGAAGTCCATCCACATTCAATCTAACTACGTATTTATCAATAGTGAAGGGCGGATGATCATTAACAAAATCTTGTCCTAAGAGTATATGTGCTTTTGTATGATACTTAAAAGAATGTGACCTGTGTATCCAAACCATTTAATAACAAAGGGAAATCCTTTGCATACCTTTTGATAACCATTGGTTGTCCCTTGATGGCTCTTACTCTGACATTTAAAGGAGTCCAATAGTACTCTGGCAATGCTTTTGACTTTGCATAGGATAACATAGATCCATTGTCAATCTATGCATCTAGAGTATAAGGCTTGTAACCATCAATGTTGATTGAAACAAGTATCACAACTCTGTCTTGTATCATTTTAATCATACTATATAGGCATCTTATTACATCTTATGATTCAATCACTAGTTGCTCAATGATTTGAAATGGATTCGAGCCAACAAATGGGTGTAAGACTTAGTACCTACAATGCAATTCGACAATTAACAAAAGGTTAGCAAACAATGTAAATTAGTGCAGATGTAAATGTTGAATGAGACAAATGTGAGAGGAAAAATAATTAAATGAAATAAAATAAAATAAAACAGGAGAGAAGCACGGGGAATGGGAAATGAAGGGGCATGGTTGTTGTCCTTCCCCTCAGCCCCTAACTCTCCCTATTTCATCCTTCACTCTCATTCTCAATGGGTATTTTGGCCAAGAGAGGAACATGCATAGAGAGCCATGAAAGATTGTACCAAAGATTGTCAAAATGAAGAGATTGAGCCCCATTCGAAGTTGCTTTTTCCATTTGTGTTTCCACGGTAAATATTGTCTCCATGTGCATTGGTTTGGCTTTGTGTGTTGTGTATGTTGTTGTGTTAAATTGCATTGTAGTTTATTGAAGCTATTGTAGGCATTTTAATGGCTTCTCTCTATACTTTCAATAGTTGTTAAGTAGTTAATGAGTAGAGGTTTTTCTTCATTTTACAGTGTTTAATGGTTATTACATATCCCAACAACTCTCTGTCCTCCACCATTGGGTGATTTTGAAGACAAGAAATCAATGGCTCCCATTCTGGAGTTGTTTCCATTAGTTTGGGAGTTGCTAAATTGATTTTAAGAGTTGTTAGTGTATTTCTCTCACTTGGTGATGCCCTTCCACTCCCTAAGCTAAATTTTACTTGTTGGTTGAGCGTGCTCCTCTTCCACATAGTCGTACGTTTAGTTCACGCTTCCCCTAGTTGATTGCTCATCAACTTGGGTCAATTTGCAAATTGTTGGGCGGATTCCTCACTTGCTAGGTGAATTTACATTTGCATAGGCGAATTTATATCTACCAAGGTGAATTTACAGCTCCCTGGGTGAATTTACATAACCCTAGAAAAATTTATAGCTCCCTAGGTGAATTTACACATGCGAGGGTGAATTTACCTTGACTTGAGTGAATTTACAGCTCCCTAGGCAAATTTACATTGACATGAGTGAATTTACAGCTCCCTGGGCAAATTTACATCTGCCACGACGAATTTACATCGACCTAGGAAAATTTACAATTCACATGCAATTGAAGATTGCTTTTAAATGTAGACATTACATTGTCTCTCCCTCCTTGTACCTCGAAAGTTCATTGTCCACAAAAACACAATGAAACTTGTCTCTGAGTGCTTTGTGTACAAGAGTTGCTACTACTGTAGAGTCTATACACCTACACTTCCAATAGATTAATCTTCCCATCCGTTGGCGCCAAGATAGGAGAGTTTCTCACAACATAGTTGAAGAATAAAAAATATTACAATTGATATTAAAGTGGACAAATTTTGAAAATCTAGGGAATGTTTTTCATAATTGCAGAGGAGAATCCAAGAGAGTAGAAGACAAGAAGCATCCTTACATGATTTATAAATAATAAGGAGTAGGGAAGTTACACTTTGTGTAACCGAGACAGAGTTTAGTTTACACTCGAATGTATATCCAAAACAAACCTTGTAGCCATTCTAATATTGAGAATTGAGATATGAGTAAGATAGAGTGCAAGTCATAACTTTAACGAGTTGAGTGGCATATGTGATAACATGCAATTATGAGAACAGAGAAGAACAAAGAAGAATTGAGATCCTTGTACAAGATAGAGAATAGAGAGTTAGTGGCCTTTCTAAAGGCATAACACCCTGTACAAGACATAAATAGAGATGAGAATTTGAACTCCATAGAGGATCCATGTTGGTGAAGCGAGTGGGCTATAAGTCCCTCATTTACAAATCATATGGTATCATAGTAGTTGCATCCTTGACCGTGATAGCCGCTAAAACTTTGAACAAAACATTGCAGACCTTAGCATGGGTAAAGCAAGCAAAGAGAAGTTGGAAGAGTTAAAGGCCAACAATGATCAGCTTTGAGAAGAGAACGAACACTTGAAAAATAAGATCTAGATGCATGACTAGAAGATGGTAGAGATGGAGAAGCACCTTGACACCTCTTGCAAACTACTACCATTACTAAAGAATAAGTTTGAAGAATGCCAAGACTCCCTCATTGTAGTCATGACCAATTGGGACAAGAACATAACACAACTTGTACACCTTGGTGAGAAGGTCATTCAGTTGGATAGATGGAAAGAAGATACACTCATTCAAATGATGGCACAATTACAACAAGAATTGGCAGAGAAGGAGGAGACCATGGCAAAGTTCCAAGTAGTTGTCCAAGAGCACCAAGAGGCAGGGCCACCTTCCATTGCCATTTCCCAAGCCAACACCATGACAAAGACCACTTTGGTAAGCTCACCTTCCTTGGATTTCTCTCATGAGCAACTTGGTGAATTTGAAAAGCATACCAAAGGCATTGGTTCCAAACTCTTAAGGCAAATGGGCTATGGTGGACAAGGGCTAGGTAAGACAAGACAAGGCATCTTGAGCCCCATTGTAGCTACATTGTGGTTCCAGCACAAATGCCTAGGCTTTGATGGAATAAGTGAAAATCCTATGACCATGAAGACCACTTTTTTGAAGGCCAAAGACATGATGGAGTTGGCCTGCTCATTAGGAGAAAGAACAATAATAAGCGAAATTGGCAATCCACTACCACCTAAGCCCTCTTGTGGTGGATTAAAGAAGGGTAGCAATGAGATGAGCTAACAAACTCAACCTACACCTACACCCAAAGAAAGCAACAAGAATATCAACCAAATAAAGAAAGAAGAAGAAGACTAGGATATTTGCCTTAAACAAAAAAATTCTTATTTTTCACTGTTACAAGAAGAGAGGCCATAACGTTGCTAATTGTTGGTATGAAGAGGCATGCTCATGTTGTGGAAGGAAAGGTCATCTTGAGGTATCATGATGGGAGAAGTAATCCATATGCCACATGAATGATTGTTTTAAGAATAAGAAGGACAAGAAGACTTCTCCAATCCAACAACAAACTCAAAATCACAGGAAGAAATGGACTATCTCAAGCAATTCATACCACATCCCCAATAATTTTTGCCACCATTTTAATTTAAGTGGTCATTGGGAAGCAAAGTGTTGGCGACTTCATCTAGAGCTTCACCCCAAAAATCGCACAGCCAAGAGAAGAGTGTGGAGAGTGAAGATCGAGGAAGATGAAGAGATGCCTACATCTCCAGTCTAAGGGGTAGAAGTTGTCCAGGTAAAGATAACAATGCATGAGGGAAACGACACAAATAATATGGACACCAGGTTGATTCCAATGAAAGCCACGATCCAGTTCTTGTGTTCGCTATTGCATAAAAATAACCCTTTCTCGGAGATGTGTCAGAGAGTGGTGCACGTAGGTCAATGACCCTTGGGGTGTTTGGAGAACTCTGTGGTGTGCTTGCAAGCATGTGCAAGCACTAGAGATTTTTTTCCATAATGAGAAGCAATTGATCCTAGTAGAGGAATGTAGCCACACTTCCCTCGAGGAATTGTTACATGATGGTACTATGTTGGGGTCACACTAAACAAGAAGACTGACATTTGACTTTGCTTCATGATTGCCAAGATAGTCTGTCTCCAAGACAAAGAGAGAGATGGGAATGAGTGTTGAGTCCATAGTTTGGATCTGGAGATTGCTTAGAGCCAAGAGTCAGTGAGAAGAATTCTGATATGGGAACAAGCGAGTTAGAAACTAGAGCTAGAGCCATAGCCAAGGACCAAAGCCATTAGTTAGAGCCACAAGCCAGAGTTAGAGTTGTTGCTAAGAGTTAGAGTCAAAGTCAGGAGAGAAGCAAACAGAAGGCACATTAATCCATATTGGTTTCCTTAAGATTTTGGAGACCAAAAAGCCTCTCAATGGGGAGGTGTGATCCTAAATGGATCTGAGCCAACAAATGGGTGTAAGACTTAGTACCTACAATGCAATTCAACAACTAACAAAGGTTTAACAAACATTGTAAATCAATGAAAATGTAAATGTTGACTGAGACAAATGTGAGAGGAAAAAAATGAAATGAAATAAAATAAAATAAAATAGGAGAGAAGCACGAGGAATGGGAAATGAAGGGGCATGGTTGTTGGCTTTCCCCCTACCCCCCAAGTCTCCCTATCTCCTTCACTCTCATTTTCAATGGGTTTTTTAGCCAAGAGAAGAATAGGAATAGAAAGCCATGAAAGATTATACCATAGATTGTCGAAATGAAAAGACTGAGCCCCATTCAAAATTGGTTTTCCCATTTGGGTTTCTGATGCAGGAGCATCTCCCACATCAAGCGAGCCAACGCGAATGCAAGTGGACAGCTAGGCAAGTGCCAGCACAAATTTTGAAAATACCTTGAAGTTGTTGCACCATCTTAAATGAGTCATTAAGATGAGATGCACTTGTATATTGTAATTGGACCTTGAGCCTTTAGCTCTTGTCCTTAGTAGGTAGGAGGCATTTAAAAGTAGTTAATGCAGGTAGATAGAATTTAATTCTAGATTAGACTGCTTGAAAGCGCAAGAGGGAAACGGGATATAGACACCCTCATTGTGTATTGTAACATTATTGAAGATTGGAGCATAGGAGCATGGAGAGAGCTGTGTAAGAACACCCATGTACAAATATTTGAATTAATAGAAGAGATTTATTCAAATTCATGGTTTTTGTGTTTTCTCTATGTATTGATGCTGAATGATATGCTCATGAATGTTTGCTTCTTGTTATACATTTGCTTTATATGTTGTGTATATGATTTCATGTGTTGAGTTGAAGTCTTAGAGGAAGTAGGAATGAGTTTCAATTGTTTCTCTATTTGAGCCAGAGGATTCCTGCAAGGAGTGCAGTTGAAGTGTCCGTAAGGAGTGCGTTGACAGAGGGTTCAGATAGAGATAGCTTTTGCTCTCATTCATTCAGAAGTGCAGACAGGCACAGGAGTCGTGCAAGGAGTGCGCAGGCCAGGTGAAGTCTCAGGGTTGCGAACCCGAGGAAAGCGTCGAGAGACTGCTGCTGCAGGAGTGCGCAGGGTCGAAAGAAATTCAACACTTGTAAGTGGTTGAATGTCTACCACAAGGGGTGCGTGCAAAGTTTTCTGAAAAGATTCAGAGTTGGGAAGGCTCGGGAGGTATAGGACCTTCGAGTGATTTGCCAAGGAGAAGTGCAGAAATTTTATGCCACGGAGTGCTCCGGAAGGTGTCACAAGTTTGCACGCAGGTGGATAAATTTGTGGAGGAACACTTAGCCATTTCACAGATTTTCGTAAGGAGGAACGGACGGTCGAAATTCTCCGAGGAGGATTCACGACATCCCGTGAACCGTTAGATCTAGTAGAGAAGCAGGGGAGATACGCAAGTATTCCCAAGAGGTTCGAAGCTCAGGAGAGGTAGGACCGTAGATCCGAGCCACAAGGGCCATCAGATTTACACGTGAGATCATGTATCGGGGTTTCGTAAGGTAAAGTCCCGTAAGCATAGCATCAAGAATCGTGAAATCGTGAAACGCGATATCCCGACAGCGAACAGAATAGTGTGGGGCCACAAGAGTTAGCGGAGTGGACAGGTGGCACGGGTTTTGGAATTTCGTAGAGTGAAGTGCCGAAAACATTGACATCAGGATTCGCAATCCCACAAAGTCCAAAATCTCGATAGAGGTGACGGGACGTTTAAGGGTCAAACTCGTGCGTGTGTCGGAGTTTCGGCATATCGGGAATCGGGAGTCGGGAATACGAGTTACTTGACATCGCAAGTGCTGAATTCGCGATAAAGAAAGTCCTGATAGGGAAAGGGTCAGTGTTGACTGTATCGACATTCGGGGGTTCGAGAGTACAGCGCTCAACCAGTGGATTCGCGAAGTCACGAGTTCCGATCTCCCGAGTGTGAAGAGGAGATCTCGCGAAGACTGTTGTGGGTGTAGATTTCCCGATAGGGAAATAGAAGAGTTGTTTGAGAGTTCTTCGGGCCGTAAGGGAAAGAAAGATCCTGTGAGCGGACGTGCTTGCGAGCGCGGGCTGCGTCAGTTTCCAGGGTAAATAGTGTCTCCATGTGCACTGGTTTTGTTTTGTGTGTTGTGAATGTTGTTATGTTAAATTGCATTGTAGTTTAATGAAGCTATTGTAGGCATTTTAATGGTTGCTTTGTAGACTTTTAATAGCTCTTGAGTAGATAATGAGTTGATAAGTTAGCTATCTCTATAGTGTGGATATTTATCTTCATTTTACAGTGTTTAATGGCTATTACATATCCCACCATCTCTCTCTCCTCCACCATTGGGTGATTTCAAAGATGAGAAATCAATGGCTCCCATTCCAAAGTTGTTTCTATTAGTTTGGGAGTTGCTAAATTGGTTTTAAGCGATGTTAGTGTATTTCTCTCACTTGGTGATGCCCTCTCACACCTTGAGCTAAATTTTGCTTGTTGGCTAAGCATGTTCCTCTTCCACATAACCATAAATTTAGTTCTTTCTTCCCCAGTCAACTACTCATCAACTTCGGTCAATCTAACAATTGTTGAGCGAATTTTTCACTTGTTGGGTGAATTTACACCTGCCTAGTCGAATTTACATTTGCTAGGGTGAATTTACATTGGCCTGGGAAAATTTACATCTGCTAGGGTGAGTTTACAACTCCCTGTGCGAATTTACATATGCCTAGGAAAATTTACATTAGCTTGGGTAAACTTACAGCTCCCTGGGCGAATTTACATCTACTAGGGTGAACTTACATTGACTTGGGTGAATTTACATCTCCATAGGTGATTTTACATATGTCAAGGTGGATTTACAATGGTGTAGGTGAATTTATAACTCCCTGGGAAAATTTACAAGTCACGGGAAATTGACGAATGCTTTTAAATGATGGGAGAAGTAATCCATATGCCACATGAATAATTGTTTTAGGAATAAGAAGGACAAGAAGACTTCTCCAATCCAACAACAAACTCAAAATCATAGGAAGAAATGGACTATCTCGAGCAGTTCATACCACATCACTAATAATTTTTGCCACCATTGTAATTTAAGTGGTCATTGGGAAGCAAAGTGTTAGTGACTTCATCTAGAGCTTCACCCCAAAAACCGCACAGCCAAGAGAAGAGTGTGGAGAGTGAATATCGAGGAAGATGAAGAGATGCCTACATCTCCAGTCTAAGGGGTATAATTTTTCCAAGCAAAGATAACAATGCATGAGGGCAACAACACAAATAATATGGACACTAGGTTGATTCCAACAAAAGCCACAATTTAGTTCTTGTGTTCACTATTGCATCCAAATAACCCTTTCTTGGAGATGTGTCAGAGAGTGTTGCACGTAGGTCAATGACCTTTGGGGTGTTTGGAGAACTCCATGGTGTGCTTTCAAGCATGTATATGCACTAGAGATTTGTTTCCATAATGAGAAGCGATTGATCCTAGTAGAGGAATGTAGCCACACTTCCCTCGAGGAGTTGTTACATGATGGTACTATGTTGGGGTCACACTAAACAAGAAGACCAACATTTGACTCAGCTTCATGATTGCCAAGATGGGTTGTCTCCAAGACAAAGAGAGAGATGGGAATGAGTGTTGAGTCCATAGTTTGGATCTGGAGATTGCTCAAAGCTGGGAGTCAGTGAGAAGACTTCTGATGTGAGAACAAGCGAGTTAGAAACTAGAGCTAGAGCCATAGCCAAGGACCAGAGCTAGTAGCTAGAGCCACAAGCCAGAGTTAGAGTTGTTGCTAAGAGTTAGAGCCAAAGTCAGAGCCACATTTGAGAGAAGCAGACATAAGGCACATTAATCCAGATTGGTTTCCTTAAGATTTTCGAGACCAAAAAGCCTCTCAATGGGGAGGTGTGATCCTAAATGGATCTAAGCCAACAAATGCGTCTAAGACTTAGTACCTACAATGCAATTCAACAACTAACAAAGGTTTAGCAAACATTGTATTTCAGTGCAAATGTAAATGTTGACTGAGACAAATGTGAGAGGAAAAAAATGAAATGAAATAAAATAAAATAAAATAGGAGAGAAGCATGAGGAATGGGAAATGAAGGGGCATGGTTTTTGGCCTTCCCCCTACCCCCCAACTCTCCCTCTCTCCTCCTTCACTCTCAATCTCAATGGGTTTTTTGGCCAAGAGAAGAATAAGCATAGAAATCCATGAAAGATTATACTAGAGATTGTCGAAATGAAAAGCCTGAGCCCCATTCGAAGTTGGTTTTCCCATTTGGGTTTCTAGGGTAAATAATGTCTCCATGTGCACTGGTTTTGTTTTGTGTGTTGTGAATGTTGTTATGTTAAATTGCATTGTAGTTTAATGAAGCTATTATAGGCATTTTAATGGTTGCTTTGTAGACTTTTAATAGCTCTTGAGTAGTTAATGAGTTGAGAAGTCAACTATCTCTATAGTGTGGAAATTTTTCTTCATTATATAGTGTTTAATGGCTATTACCTATCCCACCATCTCTCTCTCCTCCACCATTGGGTGATTTCAAAGGTGATAAATTAATGGCTCCCATTCCAAAACTGTTGTTATTAGTTTGGGAGTTGCTAAATTGGTTTTAAGCGATGTTAGTGTATTTCTCTCACTTGGTGACGCCCTCTCACCCCTTGAGCTAATTTTTTCTTATTGGTTGAGCATGTTCCTCTTCCACATA
>ML851042.1:16625-31430 GCA_009831015.1 Picea engelmannii
TAGAGTCTATCCACCTACACTTCTAGTGGATTGATCTTCCCAACCATTGACACCAAGAAAGGAGAGTTCCTCACAACACAGTTGAAGAATAACAAATATTGCAACTGATATTAAAGTGGACAAAAATTGAAAAGGCAAGGAATATTTTTCATAATTGCAAAGGAGAATCCAAGATAACATAAGACATGAAGCATCCTTACATGCTTGTTGGAGAATAAGGTGCAGGAAGTTGCACTTTATGTAATCGAGACAAAGTTTAGTTTACACTCAGATCTAGATCCAAAACAAACCTTGTATCCATTCCAAGACTGAGAACTAAGATATGAAGAAGATAGAGTGCAACTCATAACTTCAACTCAGAGAACCGACTGGCATACATGATAGAATGCGATTACGAGAACATAAAAGACAAAGAAGAACTGAGATCCTTTTACAATAATTTGAACTCCATAGAGGATTCATGTTGCTGAAGCAAGTGGGCTATAAGTCCCTTGTTTACATATCACTCAAGTTATTTATTCTTCTTTTCAGGAGCTTCTTCTGCAGGAATCAATGGCAGTGCTTCCGCAGTCATTGCAGTTTCACAGACATCACTTAATTCTTCGTCAAATGACTGGGAAAAAGGTTTATCAAAATATAAGTATTATGAAATTCTAAAACTACATTTCTTAATTTGATTGTAGGTAGATTTGACATCTGTATTTCCTACTGTGCAAAAGACCACCTTTGGCACTATCATATACATAAACTCCTAAGAGGCGTATACAACCATATTTGCTATGCAGTTTGTACTGATTTTTCAATCTACTCAAGCTTTGCAATAGAAGACCCTAGTCTTCCCTTTGTGATTTGCCATTTCTTGTGTTCAAGATGCCACTATCTTGTTCAAAGTCAGTGTAGAAATAACATAGTGTTTCAATTGTATCGTTTTTGTCATAGTAAGCTCTATAGAATTAGAAAGGATTTTGATTAGGGAATTCCATGCAATAAGATCAATGGATATTTTAGTTTATTATGCCACTATCTTGGAATCAACTTGGATTCTAAATTTCGTTCATATGCACTTCTTCCATTAGCTTACAAATACCAAGGAATACATAAATACACTAATAACTTATTGCTAATAAATACACTAAAACTAATCAGTTGGCAAAAGATAGCAAAACCTAAAAAAGATGGTGGTTGGGGCATCAAAAATATCTTTTCTTTTGGGAAAGACTTAAGGGAAAAAAGCTTGTGGAGGTGTCTCATGATACCTGGCCTGTGGAATGAGGTGGTAATTAAAAAATACCTCAAGAAGAAAACTGTCATTGAGTGGTTTAGAGAAGGTAAGAAAAATTGGAATAGCGCTTCAAATATTTGGAGAGCACTAACCTCTTCTTTATCTATCTTAACAAATTGGCTGGTGTGGAAACCTTGGAATGGGAGGGATATTAGAATTGGAGTTGATCCATTTATTGGGTCTCATACTTACTACAAGCTCTCCAGGAACCTTATTTATGTTCTGAAGGCAAAAGGTATAGAATTTCTGGCACAAGTGGGGACAAGTAGCATGGAGAGCACTAGACACACTAGTTGGAAAAAGGTTGAGTTGTTGGGACTGGATGGGGAACTAAGAGAGGAATGGAACCATTTTTTAAAGGGGCTTATAGGTTGAGGGTTTGATCTTAATAGTGATAAAGACACGTTATTATGGTCTTGGGATACAAAAGGTGGTGAGGTAAGTGCAAAAAAAGCTTATGAAGTTCAAATGATGGAGAATGTGGAGGTGGAACAAAATTATTGGTATGTAGATCTATGGATTTGGCATCTCCCACTAAAAGTCAAACTTTTTATTTGGCTTATGCTCGAACAGAGAATCCTTACTTGGGAGAATCTGATCAAAAGAGGATTCAATGGGCCTAACAGGTGTGTTCTCTATGGGAATGCTGAGGAAAATGCACTTCATCTTTTTGTGAAATGTAGTTTTACCAAAAAGATTTGGGCTAATATTAAAAAGGATTTAAAACTATCAGTTTGTTGGGAGGGTGATCAGATTGATGGATGCTTACAAAATTGAATAAAAGGGAAGAAAGTTGGAAATAACTCCCATGTTTCATCTACTGGGAGGTGTGGAAACATAGAATTCTGGTTATCTTTGAGGACCACCCATTGAATCTAAGTAGAGTTTGCAACGATGTTTTTTCAGAATTTGGGAGGTTTTAAAAGGTCAACCTCCTCTAAGGTTTATAGGGTAGAAAGGCCTCCTTTACTTGACTGGGATATGGCAGTGGCTTTTTTTATGGTGCTTCACAAGACATGGGGGGGAAATGTGGGGCCAGAGCTCTTTTAAAATGTCATATTGAAGGCACTTTCAAATTAAAGATGAATTGTGGCAAAGAGACTAACACTATGGGATAACTACTTGCTTTGTGGTGCATTTTATATTTTGCTTGCTTTAAAAAGATAACAAGATTACAATTGGTGGGTGATTCTAAAGTTATTATTGATTGGTTTACAAATGATAACAATCTTCAGGTGGTCTCCCTACAACCTTGGATGGAGAAAATTCGCAATTTGAGTGGAAAGTTTCAACAGCTTAAAGCTCAACATATATACAGAGTTTTTAACAAGGAAGCGGACCAGCTATCTAAGGAAGCTCTAGCACTGGATGAGGATGGTTTATATGTTGCAGGGGACAATGAAGAAGACTCATAAATATTTGAAAGACTGCTTTTATGATAAATCTTTTAGACGCAAGGGTGATAGATCTGCTTTTTTGTTGTTGTTGTTGTATGAAAATAATACAGAAAAACATAGGTGTTTATCCATGTAAGGAATATGTATATTTTGACTTTTTGGAGTTTTTTGTAATTAGAACTTTATATAGCTCTGTTTAATAGGGGCTTTGGAATCACTATTTCAGAAGTCTGACATTGTATAAGACCTTTTTATGTTATAATAATATAAGTCTTTTTTCTTACCGATTAAAAAAAAAAAAAACCTATTGCCATATTGAATCCATAAATAAGAATAACTAGCAACTTTCTTTTACATTTCATAAAGCATCGATTTTCGATATTTGAAAATTTGACATAGTTCAATTATTCATAGTATAAACACTTCTTCTACAATCTTTTGCAAATTTGTTACTTATCTCTTTGCCTCTCTTAACAATAAAACATAGGGACATTACCATTATGTAGCTATCTCTTGTTATTAGTCCATGCCGAAAGGCGTAGAGGGACTACAGTGATCAATAATTCGTTGAATTCATATTAATATGTCCTTTGACTATAAATTTTCGCATCATCTGTATTGTTCGAACTATAGAAGTAAAAACATTATTTTTTATATAATAAAAAAAACCTTATATGTCATCGTCTCATTGAAGAATAGATTGGAGGTCTTATTGCCAGCTTCGTTGTTCCCAATGTTGTAAATGTTTAGATATCCAAAGTTTTGAGCTTGGACGCTCTTTTTTAATTTTTATTAAATTTTTACTAAAATGTTTACATACCGAAAGTTCTAAGCATCGATGTTTTTTTAATGTTTTTATTATTTCTATTTGTATTGAAATGTTTACATACCGAAGGTTTAGAGCATTGACACTCTTTTTGAGGTACTTGAATAGGACTGACAGCTTAAATGTTTACATAGCGCGAGGCCCTTAAATAGGCCTGACAACTTGTTTGCATAGCGCGAGGCCCTTAAATAGGCCTGACAACTTGTTTGCATAGCGCGAGGCCCTTAAACAATCTGACAGCCTTAAATGTTTACCTAAATAGGCTTCTCACAATACATTTTTCCTTGAATTTTTCCATACAATGTTGTAGTGAATTTGGACAATATTGTTGTCCACCACGAGTTGCATAGCCATCGTATGTTTCATACTTCTTCTATGCTTGGAATGCAATTTAGTCATCGTTGAAGATACATATATTGTTTACTGGTTCGGTGGTTTCTTCTTGTTCGTTGGTTCATTGGTTCGTCGGTTGCTGCTTGTTGTTGTTTGGTTCAACTTTGCAAGGTTGAGGACCTGCACCTGTGGTTGGAACTGTTGGTGCTTGTTGCTTGCTTTTGTTTTCTTCAACTTTGAAGGGTTGGGGTCCTGCATCCGCAGTTGGAGCTGTTTTTTTGACTTTGCGGTGTTCAAGTTCTGTACCCACAATTCGACCTGCACTTCTGTTGTTCATCGTTGCCGAGTAAGTTTTGATGCCATAATTTCATTTGTATTCGTTCTTTGTTGTTTACTGTTTGCAGTTTGCAAGTAAGAATGTTCAATTATTTCTACTTGCATGGTCGTCATATGTTTCAGATTTATTCTGTGCTTGGGGTGCAATTTGGTAATCATTGAAGATACATGTGTTGTCTACTGGTTAAGTGGTTGTTGCTTGTTCGTTGGTTCATTGGTTCGTCGGTTGTTGCTTGTTGTTGTTTGGTTCAAGTTTGCGAGTTTGAGGTCCTGCAACTGCAGTTGGGCATGTTCGTGCTTGCTCGTTGGTTTGTTGCTTGTTGTTTTCTTTTGTTTTCTTCAACTTTGCAAGGTTGGGGTCCTGCGCCGGCAGTTGGAGCTATTTTTTTGCACTTTGTGGTGTTCAAGTCCTGCACCCGCAAGTGGACCTGCGGTTCTGTCGTTCATCATTAACGAGTAAGTTTCAATAATATACTTTCATTCATGTTCGTTGTTTACTATTCATTGTTTGCATTTTGCAAGTAAGAATGTTTAAGTATTTATTCATCGTTCTTGTCCTGCATACTTTGCATAGAGGTTGGCGTATCTTTTTTTCTTGCTCTTCAATTTTCCTCTGATTTTTTCCCGGGACTCTGCACCATGTCCATGCCAGTGTCGTGTGCACAACTCTGGATGTCATTTTTTCTAGCATTGCAAATTCTAGTCCTTTGTCGTGTGTGACGAAGTCGAAATCTAGCGCCTATCTCGTGCCTGCCTATCCCGTACGGGAATCTAACCCATGTCTTTCGAATGAAAAAAATGATGTCAAGCTTGTTGCCTTTGTAGGATGTTTTTGTAGAAGAAAACTGCATGTAGGTGTAGAAGGGTTAGGTATGATACAACCGTGTCTAGGCTGCAACAAAATTGGCATATCTTTACCGCAAGTGTAGAAGAGGAGATACAAAGGTGCATGCTTGTACTCTAATTTCATATTCCATTGTTTTGTATTTCATGTATTGTCTATATATGTGTTCTACTACTTTTCACCTAGTTTATTGTATGTAGATATTGTGTATCTTCTTACATAATAACTTATCTTCATGTCAATTGTATTCTTTGTGTTGCTACATTGAAATAAATCGAACTCTGTTTATTTTTTTTACACGTATTCCTGCATACCAACTTACCTTCATGTCCATTGTATTTTTATGCATTGCTACATTTAAACAAATAGAATAACTGGAGAAGATGAGGGACTCTTTGCCACAAATGTAGAAGAGGAGATACAAAGGTGCATGCTTCTACTCTTATTTCATATTCCATTGTTTAGTATTTCATTTATTGTTTGTATATTTGTTCTACTTGTTCTATTGCTTTGCATCTAATTTATTATATGTAGATACTACGTATCTTCCTACATAGTAATGTATCCTCATGTAAATTGTATTCTCTGTGTTGCTACATTGAAATAAATAGAACTGTGTTTCTTTTTTTACATGTCTTTCTACATACTAACTTACCTTCATGTCCACTATATTTTCTGCGTTGCTACATTGAAATAAACAGATTAGTTGGACAAGAAGATGAATTCTTATATGCCACAACAGAGGGGGCTGAAGTACAATCTTTGAAAAGGTATACCAACTGTGATAGTAAATCAAACACACAAAACGAGTAGGTGCATATAATATTCGACTAGAAAACAATGATTTGGCAACAATGGGTCGTTGTTGAGACTTCCCGCTTCCAAACATTGCCCTCCCCATTTCTATTTTCCCACTTTCTATTATCCCTTTTTTTCCCTCTTATATACTTAACTGAATTCCCTTTTGTTTTTCTCCTCTTCTTTCGCTTTTTGGTTGCTTTGCTTAGTCGTCTTTCCGAAAATGTCTAGTTGCGCGGGTTGGTGGACTCATAGGTTCACATTTATACTCATGCTTCTATATCATGACTCCGACTGACGGCTTCCTCATTCCACACTTAGACAGTTTTTCGATCGCCGGTTGGCGGGCTCAAGATTGCGCCTCTAGCTTCGGAAGTTCTAGGATATACATATTGGCCGTTGTACTCCCCCATCATGCCCTATTCCCTGTCACACATTTTTGCAGTCAAAAAATCCGAGACATACAATTTGACCGTCAGGGTCCTCATGTTTCCTGAGTATCCTTTGACACCCTATTTCGTATTCCATCTCTTTAGAGCCTGTATGTGAAATTCAGAACAATTATGGACAATATACAATGCATATGCTTATTTAGTCCTTTTGATGTTCATCTACACATGCTTGCATCAGAAAAAGTTGAACTAGTGACATGGGCATGAGCAGTCAATCATCGCAAACATCAACAGAACGACAAGCCCAAAGGTAAAGATTCATACATTGTGTTCCTGATATGTTTACCAAACAAATATCCTGAGTTATTTATTCATCTATGCCATGATAAATATGTTGATGTCATCTACACCACATACTTTGCAGTCCACAAGAAGTATCGATGAGCGCAAGTGAGATGCCGAACATAGAGCAAGTTCTGCAGACTAAGAGGTCTGGTTGCAAAACTTTGGCCTCCATACTTCATCCAAGTTGCGCGTCTACTTGTACATTTATGCAAGGAAAAAAAGAAAACAAAAAAATAATGCAGACTACCATTCACATTACTTTTCCTATTCAAAAAATGTCACCAGGTCTAAACTTTTAACACCCAAAATACTATCAATAGAGGGCTTGAATAACCGTCGAACTGGACAAGTGTTCGTCAGGGACATAATGGTCATCTATAACACCTACTTGGACAAGGAAAACAAAACTAGATCCATTATGCGTGCTGACATGACAGACAACGAAGCCCTGATGACAGTCACACTGATCATCCTTACACAACTTGTCCAGAAACATGCAAAAAAGATATTGCCAAGCAATGGGATATACATTACAAATTATAATATATTTCCCAAAAAAATATATGACCATGGTGATTGTGATCGGATTATATCGCTCAACGAAACAAGTATTGTGGAAAAAATTCCTGCGATTTGTTCAACATATTGTTTCATACCCAACACAACAATTTGCCAACTTGCACAGAGCAACGACACTTACCTAATCGGAACCATTGGTGTAGTTGTCACACTCACAAGAAAACTTGGCTCACAACACATTCTCCATATAAAAGATGGAGAGTCAGACAACGACAAGGCAATGGTACCGCTATCCATATCCAGTTTTGTCCTTTACTTTCACATGTCCATGTATCTCAGTTATGTTACACAACTATTGCACTATTCCATGTTGCAGCTGCAATTGTTCAACGTCTATTCAAATCTGTTTTCCTCAATGGAACAACAATTGCATAAAGGACAATTTCCACTTATGCTCTTAAAAAATATAACAAAGAAAAGAGATGTTAAAGAAATGATCTTTCACACAACCCAAGCAACATTTGTAACAGATTTGTGAACAAACATAGTACGGGATCTCAAAAAACTAACTAGCTCAACAATTGTTGTGCTTATGCATCTACAATTTCATCATCACTTTGCTCATACAAATTGCCTTCACCAATTTTCTGCAGTTTTTTTTGTTGTTGTGCAGTTGTATATTATATTGTTCGATATATTAACTGCTATGCTCACGTGCCCAGGTTGAGGGTATTTTGGTTGTAGCAAATGCGTACTCAACCCCCTTCGAGCATGTATGTGCCAAATGCAACTCTCCTGCTTTTGCCTCTGCTTTCATAAATGATGATACAATTGATTGACTACGATGTAGTAAAAAATGCCCTTACATATATAGACATTGCCTCAACGTTGCCATCCAAACTGTCAACAATACAATCATACATTGTACAATTAGACAACCTCTGTTACAAGATGTGCTTCTTGGGTTAGCAGAATTGCCATATGAAGTATACCTACAAAAAAAGGCAAACAATGTCTACATACTGCGTGACTCTCGAGTCCATAGCAATTTTACCTTAAATGAGGACAATGCAATACTGCATATCGGCTAAAAAAAAAAATTAAAAAAAAATTCATATCAAGCGTTGGCAGGAAACGAAACAATCTCATGTGTATCTGTCCATGCCACCCAATGAGGATATGAATAGAATTTTATAGTGCCATGGCAAATTGAATAGGAAGCGCATGAGATTGTTCAGTCCATAAATGGGAAGCATGAGGACAAACCCCATACAAAGTATCCAACTGTGAATAAATGAGGCCCATCCTTTGAATCGTCGAAATGGCTTGCTCCTCTGAACGAAACCATCAGGTATTTCCAATAATATTGGAAATTTGGCATTGTTAAAACTGGTAGTGATAGAACATAGCACTATCAGAAGCAACTGTCCATGGTGATCTTGCTTCATGGTAAAATAGTAATCGTCAAGTTTGTTGGTGCCCATTTGGGGGTTTGGTTATAGTTGGGATACAATGTCAAATCATGTTGGTTTTGTGTTGTCTTGTGTTTGGCGGACTTTTGTTCATGTGCTTTCCTGTTGTAGTTCATGGTTCTCATGGGCCCTATTATTTTCTCATGGGAACATATACCACATGTAAGAGAAAACCAATGCCACATGTTTTTTTTTATATCAAATTGTTTGATGCATAGGTCAATGTGTACTGCTCTATGGACCCTTGTGGGATATCCCTTGGTGCCTTCTGTGTTCATGTGTTGCCTTGTGCCTCGACTTTCAATACATTTGGTGTTTACTTGGCTCTTGGTTATATGCTTCGTTCTAGAAAATTAATGATACACTCAGGATCTTGGAGGTTTTTCTATGATCTTAAAGAATATATGGGACCTGCTTTGCCTTTTAATATAAGCTCTCTGACGCAAATGTAGTATGTGGCTCATTTTAGCACTTTTATTTGATCGATGAACTTACCAAAATTCATCTTCAAAAATATTTTGAAATAAAAGGATATATGTTATGTGAAGTCCAATGGAACTATCATATCAACCACAGAAAATTAAAATTAAATTTCGTCTTAAAAATCAAATTCCTCGTTGTTATACTTACGGTGAAGTTAACGGTACAATAATTTTACTTAAACATCCCAAAATTGATTCTCCTGTGGCTTTTCAATGCTTCACTTATGCAAACACATCCTTGAAACTATAAGCATGACTCGCTTTATCTATTCCTTGATTGAAGAACATGTTCACTTGTTTAATGCATTTCATAGTTACTGTTAAGACCATCAATGGCGCTTTCTTAACACCAATTCCCGCTTCCGAAAATTTCCATCCCCTTTCATTTTTCCCTCTGCTTTCCCTTTCTGGTTACTTAGTTGTTTTTTCGAAAAATGTCTAGGTGCGCGGGTTGGCAGATTCACATGTTCAAATTTCCACTGATGCTTTTATATCACGAGTCCGACCGACCGCTTCCCCATTCCATATTCAACAACTTTTTTGGATCGCGGGTTCCCGAGTAGGTGGGCTCAACATTGCGTTTCCATTGTTCCGTCGCCTGCAAACAACACCCAGACTTCCCAGATCTACAAATTGACAACCAAATTCCCCTTTCTTTTTCTCCTTTACTTTCCCTTTTTGGTTAATTAGTTGTTTTTATGAATGTCTCATGCTTTTATATACAACACCCGAATTTCCGCAATATACAAATTGATCGTCGAAGTATGTCATTGTCCCATGTTCCGTGTTACACATTTTGCAATCAAAAGTTGCAATACATACAATTTGACCATCGAGCCCTCACGTCTCCTAAGTAGAACTTGTGGCCATGTTTTCAAGCCCGTCAATATGCCCTATTCAGAGTATGTATCATGCTTTTATATCATGAGTCCGACCAACCGCTTCCCCATTGCATACTTGGCCACTATTTCCATCGTCGGTTCCTGGCCAGGCTTGCTCAACATTGCGCTTCCATTGTTCTGCGACCTACAAAGAGCACCTGAAATTCCACGATATACAAATTGACCACCAAAATCCGTCATTGTGCCCTATTCCGTGTTACACATTTTGCAGTCAAAAGTTCGGAGACATACAATTTGACCATCGGCCCCTCATGTCTCATGAGTATAACTTGTGACCTTATTTTGAAGCTCGACCGATTGCTTTCCATACTAATTAGTTTGTTATGGGTGGAAGTCTTTCACTGTAAGGAAGTGGTCTCTTGATGCACCTAGAGATATATTTAAAGGCAAATAACAATTCAATTGAAGTACCACTCTCCTGTTCTCTGGATATACAATTAACATCTTAGGGGATGAGGACCAGAACTCCCACTGGTGCAAGGCATATTCCTACTACTCATCTCCTTACTTCCAGAACAAACTAATTTGGGCCTCTAGAATTGCTCGTGCAGCCTGTGTCCCTGAGGTCTTTGCCTGTAAGGAGGGGGTCTCTTGGTCCCCTCTCGTACATAACGAATTAATTTGGACCTCTTGAATTTCTCGTGCAGGCTATGTCCCTGAAGTCTTCGATTGTAAGGAGGTGGTCTCTTGGTGTGTCCTCACTTTCAGTTCCGGGCTCTTCCACTTGCCCTACAATGTTTTTTCTCTTCTTCCTCACGGGAAGCTTGTGAGAACTATCAATTTTACCGCGAGTATGGGTTCTTATGTTCACCTGCGTTTGAAGAATTCTAGGTTGCTTTCTTATTGGGGTGGGCCGTTGGAGCGATGTTGCGGCATGTCGTGCTCTTGGCAGTGGTCGTCACAGATTGGAAACTCTTCTCACCGAGGCCTTTTCCTTGTTATTTGTACAATTTAGTGGTGCTTTGCAATGTCTCTAGGTCGTCAGCGTCAGGAGCAGGAGTGTTGTTGACCTGCTTCAAGCCAAATAATTATTCCACTGCGGAACCACTCTCTTGTTTCTTTATCGCCTCAGGTCTTCTGCAAGATATTGAGATTGCAACAACCAACATTGACCTTTCGAGGAGAAGACTGCAAGGACTTCCTAAAAAAGCATGGTAATGAGTTTTGTATACATGTTGAGGAGCATCTCGATGGCTCCTGCATGTTGTCCCACTAGAGGAACAACACATAATCGTATGCATTTTTTATATTTTTTGTAGCTTCTGTACCTGTATTTATGACTAATATGTTCAATGCTTCGGTGCAAAGAACTCAATCCAATGTCTATGGATAAATATACACTGCCCAATATTTTTTTTATGGATTTACTATTTAAATAATTGCCTTGGAATATTGGTTGCTGCTTCTTTGCTAGATTTAACACCTCTTCTCGTTTGCATGGTTTGATAGTCTCGTAATTCTTGAATATTGTATTGGCTCAAGTAATTTGATCTAATATGGAGCATTGAACAATTATATGACAATGCATTGTGTCGATCACATCAGGATTCTATGGAAATATAAATGAATTTCAGACAGTTGCAAACCAACATTCAATTCTATTCATAATGCAGATAGAACATAGCAACACTAATTCATGATGCGACAGTCGAGGCCCCATCCTACAAGTTTCGTTTTCATCTCAACCTTGCTAAGCAAACAATTTCTTATTTCCCTTTCACTTCCTTGATTTCTTTACTCCAAAGGAAAATATTTCATTAGTTGTCCATCCCATGGCCTCTATTTGAGCACTTTTACTTTATTAATGAAATTACCAAATTTATTCTTCGCGAATAAAAAAAAATGATATATGGTGGTTGAAGTCAAATGGGACTATGAAATCAACCACAATATTAAAATTCAAGATCGTCATTGTTGTTTCTAGATATGCAATTATTAAGCTTTAATGCTAACAACCCGTCATGCAAGAAGTTTAATACTTAAGATTGTTGGTAGATGTTTAACAACCAGCATATGCTTGTCATTGATGGCAAGTACAACAACGAAGATGGCATGAGTACAAGAAGAAGTATCAGAAGTATTTTAGGAAGACACTGCAGAGCAAGCTCGATAAGTTCAGAAGAGATAGTGCAGAGGATTGTTAGCAAGTTTAACAGGCAAAGTGAGCTTGTCATTGATGGCAGGATCAGAGTGTGCATTGATGGCAAGAACAACGATGACAAAGATCAGCATGATCAGCAACGCAGTGATAATGGAAGAGGAGGAGCATCAGTGATCGTTGGACCCCATCTCGAATCCCCGATGACCGTCAGATATGAATTCAAACAAGAAGAACACGCAGAAGAGGAGGACAGATCTTAGGTGTCAGATCTGAGCGTAAGATCCGACCATCATTGGATCAGGGATAACCTGCACGTTCATTAAAGAGCAAGAAGAGGCGAAATATGAAATGTTGAGATATGTTGGTCTGGCTCCATTTCAGAGTTTCGTAGATCAGGACTTGAAGGCTTGAGACCCTTCATCATAAGAAGGCGAAATCGTGAAATCGCGAAGTGCCGAAATCGCGAAATGCGAAATGATCCTAGCCATTGGATCAAGGTGTGATCTAGGCCGTCAGATCCAGAAGGTGAATATGGTAGACCACGTCAGAAAGGATAGTCGTGGACCATTGGATCAAAAGGACGCGTGGCGAAAAATCAGAGCACCACAAAGACTCCATTTCGGAGTTTTGCAGATCGGGAAATCCAAAGGAAAGAGGTTCAAACTCGCGATACGCGAGATCACAAAAAGATCTTGACCGTCAGATCACCAAAGATTATGGACCGTTGATCTAAGCTCCATCTCGGAGCTTCGCCTATCGCAACTTGGAGTGACGAGAATCTCCATCACAAGAATTGCGAGATGCGAATTCACGATGAGATCTAGACCGTCAATACACCAAGATTATGGACCGTTGATCTAAGCTCCATCTCAGAGTCTCGCCTATCGCGACTTGGAGTGACGAGAACCTCCATCTAAAGAATTGCGAGATGTGAATTCACGATGAGATATGGACCGTCAATACACCAAGATTCTGAACCGTTGATCTAAGCTCCATCTCGGAGTCTCTCCTACGCAACTTGGAGTGACGAGAACCTCCATCCAAGGAACAATGAGATGTGAATTCACGATGAGATCTGGACCATCAATTCATCGAGATCGTGGACTGTCGATCAGGGTCGATGAAGGTCATAAGTTCGCGAAAATACCGAAAAGGTGAAATAGATGTAGCCTGTGGTCACATAGGTGGAATATAGGGGAAGGAGCTAGTGCAGACAAACTCCTTTTCGGAGTTTCAGGGATCGCGATTGGGAGTGTCGAGACACTTGGTCACACGAATGTCGAATTGCCAAATGTCGAAATGCCGAAATGAATGCAAGATCCCATGGAGTCAATCCAATGGTGAAGGTGAATTTGAGTATGATCGGAGGGCTAATGTTTCTCTTCACAGTGTAACTGCTAGAAACCATTGATGGTTTCTACCAGAAGATTCGAAGAGACTTCTGTGTGATCGCCAGAGGAGCTGAAGAGTCTCCAAGATTCTTCCAGTGAATGAAGACTATTCTCAGAGGGGATTGACAGATGGATGAGTGTTGAAGTCTGTAACTGAAATAGAAAGGATAAGCTCAACTGTGCCAGAGAAGACGAGCAGTCTCAACTGCTAGAGAGGCTAAGGAATCTCAGCTGAACACCCAGTGATGCTGGACGCGTAGTGGGAACCACCATAGAAGTTGAAGAGTTGCGATGATCAGGCAGAGCACTTGATATGTGGAGGAGATCGACGCGGTGTGAGCAAGCAGAGGCATTGCGCACATTGCATGCACAAGGTGCACAGAAGATATAAGTACACGACACAGAGAAGTGATTAGGTTGTTGTTGTTGAGGTGAAGTAATGAATGTGTGAGGAAGTAAAGAGGTGGTGCAGCAACTGAAATGTATAGGAAACAAAAGTTGCATTGAATAGGAATGTCACACATAGCACAAAAGGTAGAAGAACAGAATGGGAAGTGGATGCATGCTGGAAGACAGTGAGGAAGACTGAGTAGCAAAATCTTGCAGAACAGTGATGAGACTGGTAAGCTCTTATTGAACACTATATCACTGTAATTGGTTTCAATATTTCATATTCATATTTCAGGGTGGCAGGGTGGTGCTAGGGAGGACTGGTGTCCTCAGAGGTTCAAGTGGGTGCTTGAACACAGGGAGTTGTATCTCCCTTCTAGTTGGTGATAGAGAAACCAGGGAGTTGGTGCTTCCTTCTAGTTGGTACTAGAGAAACCAGGGAGTTGGTGCTTCCTTCTAGTGGGTGCTAGAGAAAACAGAGTGTTGGTGCTCTCAGCAAGTTGCAGCTTGCAAAACAGAGGTTGTAACCTCACATTGAGTTGGTGCTCAATTATAGATGATGTACAAAACTTAAAAGACTGCCTATCATTTCGAAGAAGAAGAGGTTTTCTCCCTTTATGGGTTTCCTCGTGAAAATCTGTCTCTGTGTATATCTTATGTGTGACTGATGCTCATTATTTTATTGTCCATATGTTGTATAATGTTGATGATCACTTGAAGAAAGACTAAGAATGTATTAATAGACTTAAAATTGTTTAAGCACAATAACAACTGATTCACCCCCCCTCTCAGTTGTCTTAGTAATTTCAACAATTGGTATCAGAGCGGGTTCCTTTGATTCAAAGGTAGATTTGTAAGCTTAAACATGACAAGTCATGAAGGGACTTCAGCCACTAAGCCCCCTCTGTTTGATGGAACAAATTTTGCCTTCTGGAAGATTAGAATGAGAACATACTTAATGGCCTTGGGTGCTGATGTTTGGGATGTAGTAGAGA
>ML851043.1:20181-36326 GCA_009831015.1 Picea engelmannii
GTGCTCACATTTTTAAGACCAATGCGTTCAATTTTGACAGTGTGAGCAACAGGCCCAAAATTTGGCCATGTCATTTTATGTGGTAACACCTTGTACAAATTTTCTATCTTCATAACCATAAATGTTTTTAAATTATCACTAGTTTCACTTGTACTAATATTCTATCTCCATATCTATAAAGGTTTTTAATTCATCACCAGTTTCCCATGTACAAATTTTCTATCTTCATAACTATGAAGGTTTTTAAGTTAAGTGATCTCTTTTGTTTTCTTCTGGATAGGTATGAAGGTCTCTTATTCTCTATTGGTGGAGATGGAAAAGCATACATAGTAATTCTTGAAGCTGGACCATCTGGGGATACATCTCAAAGCAAACTGTATTTTGCACGCTTTACCACACGTGTGGGATTTGGCAGGGTTGGCAACTTTCGTTCTGTGAAATATTTCATTAATAGACAAGTCCAATGCTTACAGATATCAATAGATTTATTTTATGCTTTTGAAAGCTCCAACAATCAAGGAATGCAACTCTTTGAGATTATTGTCTTGAACACCATGCAGTTTAGGATACCCTTCTCAGCTTTCCGGCCTGTGAAGCCAGAGGATCCTCCACTAGATCCATTCCTAGTGCACACTTTGAGAATCCGATTTGAACCAAGAAAACAGGTCTGCTATTTTCTTGCTCGTGTAACATTTGCTCTAAGATTGGGTTGTTCTTTATAGATAAGTTATAATGATCAAATTGCTTCGGAATCTGTACATCTAATGCCTATTTCAAGGACATAGCTTTACTATTTTTAGTTTTAGTTCAAAACTTGACATAATATGTCATTCCTGTTGGTCAAATGCCACAGAAATCAACTGTTAGTGGAAAACAAGCAGTGCAAGACTCTAGCAGCTTCAAGATGATTTTGGAATACATAAAGGCTCTGCCAGTAAGTTATTTTATTTCATGATTCTCCTATGCTGTTGAATCAACAGCATAAGAAGACCAAGCTTTTATTTATTTTGCAGGGTGTCTTTAGCTAAGATAACATCAACTTTGCAATTAAATCATTTCGTACTTGATCTTCATGTCATTGGTGCATCTCTGTACTTTTATGACCAGAGAAAATTAAATGTCTATATAATTAGTTATAATAAATTGATGCATTTCCAAAGTCAGTTATGGTCTTTGGAAGTGGAATTTCATGTTTGCCAGTGTTCATGAAATTAGTTTATAAGGCTATTACATTTGTTCTGTCGATAAATATGTCTCTCTTTTGTGTATTGCACTTTATGGTAATGGGATTATATAATCATTATGCATGAAACTCAATCAAGTATGTGTTTTGTTTTCATCCCTTATTTAGACAGTTGTTGCAACATTTTCTTTCCTGTGCCATTCCCCTACCCATGTGAGAAGATATGAGAGGAGCAAATTTTTTGGGTATGACAAGGAACCCAAGTCTAACTTGCCCTGATTCTTAAGGAATTAGTCTACCAATAAAATTTTCCTCGTGTATGACTGTTTAATGATCCCATTACCTTCAAAAGCTGTGGAAAAATAAGATTCAGATTTAGGACAAGTGTTCAAACTTCACTCATATGAACAAGGCCATGTGTTGATGCTTTATTTTGGATTGAGTCATGTCACGGATCACATGTTAGATGTGTTGCTAATCAGATTAGGTATAATCATCAGAGGGTGATTGATAAACTACAAGGAAAGACGCCCCACAAAAGGATGTTCATTGTTAAATCCTGGTTTTTCATGTAAGTCATACTAGTCATGTGGAGAAAAAGAAGAAAACCAAGAGGCAGAGACATGGTAAAATGGTAAAGCTAGTCCATGCAAGAGGAAGGATGAAAAGGAATTTATTATTTTTTTAATCAAGATATACATTTCACAATTACCCTGCCAAGTCATGACAAAGCTCGACGACTAAAAATGCCCAATCTATGAAATGGAATCTGCAACCAAAAGTCTGAAATTTACTTTTGACATGAAAAATGCACTTTTAAATTAAGTTTTATTTAAATAAAATTTACAATTTTTCATAGCCTTGGTGAAAAGATTTGATTACACCTCAAAAAAAGGAAACAGAAATATGATAGGAAGTGCAGAAATGGAAAAAAAGTTTTGCTCTGGGTTTTGCTACAATGATGCAAATACTACACAAACATGACAGATTGCCTTTGGATTGCTAATTTATATTAAGCGTATTTGAGAATTGTATATTGCATCAGTCTATAATTAGTTCTTATAAGCCCAATAAAAGACATCAAATTCACAAACATGTTAAAAGAAAAAAAAAATGGAAGTTAGGGGGCACATAATTCAGAACAATGTTAGAGCCTTCTCATTTTTGTTGATTATTCACCGCTCCTACTTGAAATTCAATTAAAGTAGCTTTTAGGAATGTTTTGTTCCTCATTTCTTGCAGAAGTTGGCAGACACTAACATTTGATTTTATATATTTTACAGAGTGGTCAAGAGACAGATTTTGTTTTGGTTTCTTGTACAGGATCTGGTATTGAACCTAGCACAAGAGAGAAAGTTCTTAAAGCTAAGCAGGTCATGATTGTACTTGAAATATTTTCCTCTCTTGCCAAACTGATTAAATGGTCAGAATATTTTCATGGCTCTTGCAGCTCTTGCAACTAGATTCTTAGATTTAATTTGATGTCGTTGAATTTGGAAGGCTGGAGAGAAAACACTGAGAATATCTGGCCTTGGATACACAATAATTCGACCAGGTCCACTACTGGTATAATGTATTTTCTCCATTTTTGTTATGTATTTGGGGGCCTGAAATGTGCTTAGTTTGTAATTTTGCTTGTTAATCTCATTACACATTTTCAGCGAAAATTAGTCAGCATTGAATAATTGTCTTCCACATATGGGTGAGAACTTTAGGTGGTTATATCTACATCCATAATCATGAAAAGTGACATAAAAAACTTATTAAACCTGTCTCATGACAATTTCAGGAAGAGCCTGGAGGCCAGCATGCACTTGTCTTTGATCAAGGAAACAGGATTACACAGGTTAGAAATTCAACATTAGAATCTCTTGCAGGATCTGATAATATCAATATTTCTGGTTATTCAAGGGTAGAAACATTTACATTTCTTCCTATGGTTATAGGGGATAAGTTGTGCAGATGTAGCAGATATTTGTGTAAAGGCCTTGCATGATTCAACTGCAAGGAACAAGAGCTTTGATGTGAGTACCTATTCTTGAATGCCTAATGTCATTTGTGCATTGTCATTTCCATTATGATTAATATGCACAGCTTTGCATTTTTCCCAGGTCTGCTATGAGTATGTTGCAGAGAAGGGGCAAGGACTTTATGAGCTGGTAAGCACAGCCAATATCTTAGCACTTTCTACACTAAGAAGTAGCATGAACACTCTGTTTGAGTAATCAAGGTCTAATAGAAGAAATAGCCTTGTTGATATCAGTGTCTTACCTTCTTTAATGGTTTTGACATAGTTTTATATGCTTGTGGCAGGTTGCCCATCTACCAGACAAATCAAATAACTATTTGACTCCAGCTCTTTCTGTTTTGGAGAAGAACACTTGACATCAAAACAAGCATGAAAATATAACCATATATAGCTCCTTTGTCAACAATTTGGCATTCTTCATGTAACTACAATACTAGTCTGGAATGTGTAGGTTTCCTATTATTCTTTTTCAAATCATGGGTAGCCTGAAAAGTCATTCAGGCTTCAATCTCATACTTGATCGTGGTTTTCTCCAAGCAAATGTATCTATAATCCTACTAATGTTCCTCATTGTATTTATAACCAACCAGCATCTAGTTGATCTTCCATTATGAGAGTCATCTGAATTCCGACTTTGAGGAGCTGCCTCTTAGTTGTATCTGATCCACATTGAGTCAGCTTCAATGTATTTCATCTATAGTGATTGCAATAGTTTTTAATTACGAGCCAATTAAGTTCAAGGTTCAATGCACACATGAACCTTGTTCATTGGGTATGTTTCAGTGCTCCTAGTGTATACGAGAAGACCAATCAGAAAAAATTAAGGGCATAAAGAGAAGACAACAGAAAAGTCAAATCAATCCTGAGTTGGCAACAATGCTTTCTGCTGCAGTGTAATTTCTTTCTATGGAAATCTTTCCTAATTGAAATTCAACTACCAAATCAGTTTTGTTTCCAATTTTCTTTTATTTTCATATGCAAGCATCAAGATTTAGGTTCTTCTCTTTCAGATAACAAAAACATGGCACTTAGTGAAACAATTTTGTTACCAGACATTGTGAAGTTAAAACGCTATGCCCAGTTTTCGTTTTACATTATTCCAGTATTCCAATGGAATAATAGACTCTATTAAGAGTAAAATACTTTTTGATAGAATAAAAACATGCCATAAACTTAGTACTGCAAAATTGTACAAATATTACAGGGGGAAATTAGTCCCTTTGTTTGTATGGGTATTCCAATCATTCTAACTGACTGCAATAATAAAGATGCTCGACACATATGGCATGAACCCTGAGGGTCCACATGATGAGTTTTCTGGGGCTACAGGCCCAAACAACCTACATTGCATAACTAATACAAGCCCGCAATGCAGAATGATTTGTCAACTAATGCACAATCGTCCCCAATTACTTTATCTGACTGCATCTATAAAGATAGCAAGCCCGCAAGGTATGGTCCTTGTGGTCCTACACAATACAATTATTTTGGGCTCGCAAGCACAAAAACTATGCATTAAATAACTACTATAGACTAGAAGGCATAAATATCAATCCCCACTGCTATGAGCCAAATATGAAACAGATTTTATAACTAATATATGAAATGAATTATGTTATTAGCTGTTGTTATGATCCCAAGGACACTGACAGATTCTAATTTTGTATGAAGAAGGCTAAATGTTCTACAAATTTAATTTTTCCTGGTTTATCATCACCGGAA
Source organism: Picea engelmannii (assembly GCA_009831015.1). NCBI lineage: Eukaryota > Viridiplantae > Streptophyta > Pinopsida > Pinales > Pinaceae > Picea > Picea engelmannii. Next base: position 25,116 of record ML851043.1, read on the forward strand.
TTTGGCCATAAAATCTTTGCCAAAATTGCAATTTTCGGATTGATAAAATTGTTGTTTTTAATGCAAAAATGGGCCCAGGGCTCTCGAATACATCAATTTCAACAGGATTGTGCAATGTTAACATTGATATCTGCATTTTCATCGAATTTCAAAATGATTCTTTTCGGATTTTAGGTTAAGATAACCGATATCCCCTCATCTTATTTTGAGTGGCTGGAAAAGGACATTCATAGAACTATTAGACTACAGAATTTTCTATAGCAGATGTATTGTAGCGGATTGTACTAGGTAGCATGAACAGCGGGTTATGATATTGTTAATAGAAGACTTAGGTACAATAGATTAATACAACATAAATGACCTTAGATAAACAATAATTAGCAGATTATATAGGTTTAAGAGAAGATTTGAATGTAGCATATTCTTTTATACTAGCACAGTAAACTTGCCGGTTCATGTAGATCATGTATTAGGACAACAAATTCTGGAAGATGCTATGATCAAAATCTCAAATAGGAATTTATCGAATACAAAGTGTTATACCCATTTTTTGGATAACTAAGGAGATTATGTCTCGAGGCCCTCAGGTTGCAGATATGGAGTATCGAGAGACTACATGACCAGCATCATCATTTGGCACAGATGGAGACCCTTCTCAACACCACAGAGGTCTCAGATTTTCAGATGGCATCCACTACATCCGCCGGCTTTCGGAAGGCAGTGAGCCTTGCTCCATGAGGTACAAGTCAGTGTAATGGTGAGCATCATTTCAATATTTAAGCCATTTGAGTATGTTGTATCTTAGACTGCTCTAGATTTCATGATATATGCTTGGACATTATGCCTTTTTCCTTGCTTCACCTCGGTGGTTGACATTGTGCCCTAGTAAGTGGTTTTCCTTGGGGATGGGTTTGCTATTAGGAAATCATTTGAAGAGCCATTGTACTGTTCCCGACCATACTTACCACTTTCCATCACTGTTTCCCCCCATTTCCTTATCTCGGGATTTTAGGGTGTATTGACCCAAGAAGGGGTTGTCCCTCATTCTATGGGAAGAAGGCGCTGAAGGCCCAGAAGGATTGATGTTGGGTAAAAGATAAAAGCCTATGTATGAACCTTCTAGATGCTTCGCCCAGGGATCACCCAAGAAAGCAATGAAACACTTATCTTTGAGAAAAGGGGAACCCACAATAAAATATGATTAAGAATACTTAAAAGGTTAGTTGTAGGATAGGAGGTCTCATCACGAGCCGACCTATCATGTCCATGAAATTTAGTGGTATGACATTACCATCATCTGGTCACCAAGCCAGGGTAATGGCTCTCAGATGCATGGCTGAGAGAAAGGGGGTCTCATCATGAGCTAGTCTTCTCATTTCCTGTTTGTGGGTGACATTGCCATTATTTGCACACCACGCCAAGGCAGTGGCCTTCAACCTTTCCTTAAATTTATGAAAGAATGAAAGAATGGCAAAATAATGGGCTTGGAAAAAGTGCATTGCGGACGAAGGTACCACACACCCTCTACAAAGGCACCCATGAATGAGACACTATGATCTCTTATATGTCATGAGCCCTATGCCCATTGAGTCTTGACCCTAACCACTTCACCCACTTTACATGGCTTCGAGAAGGATCTCTTGGAAAATCTCCTTGACCTAGGGCAAGATCTACCCAATAGAACACCTCGTCAACCCTCCCATATTCAAGCTTGACAAGTCGCATAATGTCTTTGAGCAATTAATTGTTTGATATAGTGATCTTTGATGCACATGATTAGGTGGCTCATTTATTGATTGGATTCACTTATCATGATATTATGACTTGAGATCCTTGGAGGGCGTGCTTATTTATCTTTGCAGGACCTAGTTGGTGGACAGTTTTGGAAGAACAAGCCTAGCTTGGGCTTCTATGGGGCTTGAAGCCCATAGGTGGATGCCAAGGGCCTGCATGTCGGATGAGAAAGATCAAACTTGGAAGGCCTTAAAGATGACTTGGACGACATAACCTAGCCCCCACATGCCAAACATTTTTCCTAGGAGAGGCAAGGCATCACTTCTAGAGGCATGATGTCACCTAGGGGGGTTAGGGTTTGGTGGTGTGGTTGATGCATTGACACTTGGACGTTTTGAGGAGAAACGAGCTTTGACCATGAAGGAAGCAACTTGGATAATTGACATGTGGCTTTGGCAAGGCTAACCACCCTCCTACACACTTGCTCCAAATGCCAAAACGTCCCCTAAAGGGATGACGTCCTTCTAAAATTAAGGTTTTCTTATGTGAAAAGTGAATTTTTAATGAATTGTTTAATATTACTTTGTTAAGGGAGAAATATTAGGGTTGTTGATCTCTAGTCTTGTGGTTTACCCCTAAATATGTGGACAAATCACCTTGGTGACATTTTGTATAAATAAGAGATCATAAGATCTCATTTGAACATAACTCTCCCTCTTGTGAAAAGAACTTGGTCTGAAATTTTCGCTACCTTTGGGAAATTGTCTCTCTTGTGCTCTTGTTTATGGTTATCTCTTGATGTATGGTTGATGGAAGTGATGCGCTAGCCTTGGAAGGCTTCTCTCTTGCTATTGTGGTGGATTATCTTAGCATTTTCCTTGAATTGGTAAAGTTTTTACTTTCATGCTATCATTTGTTTCAATTCAAGGTTATTGTGCTAGGAGCTAGGTGGGAAGTATAAGGGTGTACATCCCCACCATAGTCTCCATCATTTTATGCTACATGTTATTGGTTAAAAAAGGGTTTGCTAAGAGAAGTATAAGGGCATACACCTCTTAGCGTAAACCCTAGCTAGAAAAACTTTCCTTGGGGAGTAAGAGGATTTACACCCCCGAGGAGGTAGCTTCTCTAGCTCTTTCTTTGCATGACCCCATTAACCCAATTATTAAGAGCACTAGTCATTTCTTTACTGCATTGGAGAAACAAAATTATTGCCTTGGAAAGAATGATTTTACAAGTTTTAAGTCTCTTTCTTTGAGGAAGTGTTCCTTGAGCCTTTGGCTCTCTTACCTTATTGAGGCATCCCATTTCAACCACTAAAATTGCTACTGTAATAGACACTAACCTACAGCCATTAGGGCTGCACTAACCCTAGGTAACTAACCCTAATTAGCTCCTAAACTAACCCTAGACTAGGCCTAAAGTTCTACCCCAAACCTCTACTAACATAGGCGCATCCTTTGAGCCATTTACAAGGGAGTTGTGTTGGATAATTTTGTTGATATAGGTCTTGGTTTGCTACAGCCATAAGGCTGATAACTTGACTGCAGAAACCCTAATATAAAACCACTTCTAACTTGTGCTTTAACCATCAAAATTTGCTAGAAGTTTGCCAACTTGTTCTATTTGGTTTAAGACAATTCTTGGGTGATTTCTTTACGGATTTCTTTGGCTGATTTTACCTCTGTTGTAAAAATGTTTCTACAGCCATAAGGCTGATAATATCTCTGCAGTAAGCTTTTATTTTAGCCTTGCTATTTGTGCTAAAGTTGTTGCTTAATCATTGGTGAGTTGAGCTAGCTTCCACTAGCTTTATCTCTTGTTTATTTATCACATACTTAGCACTTATTTTGCATCCCTTGTTATATTTATTGAGCTGATATACATCATTTATTGTTGCTGCAAATTAGGGACAACGAGCTTAACTTGCTTGTCCAACTAACATATTACACTATTGATTTTCCTTGTGTCTCAGGCAGATATTCACACTTGGCAGGTCACTCAACTTACTTGGAAACCATTGGACCTTCCTAAGACTTCATTTCAACCCTTTCACATCATTTAGATTTGACCCCTAGAGACTTCATCTCCATCTTTCCGCCATCTTCATCTCATTCCCCTTAGGGTCACAGGGATTCCCCCCTTGAGGTGACTACCTCACCTATAAATTGACGGGGACACCTGCCTAAGGTGACAGTTGGTAGGTGACCTCTTAGTTATCACCATTTAGTGGTTGGGTCTGGCTTTTACAAACCTAAAACTTGTGTGATAACATTTTGGCCCCGTTGTCGGGGAGGATTTTGAATCTTCTTCGGAACCCTAACGACACTTTGACAAGCTATCCCAAAGACTTTCCCTTAGCTTGCTTGGTGACTCCACACAAAGGACGTTCCCTTTTCACCTTTCTTGATGAGATCATCCTGAAGTTCATCTGGCGACTCCACCTTTCCAGAATCCTTCCTTTCCCAAACCTTTTCCCCCTGAGAGGTTCAAGCCTTCTAAGGTTTACCAAAGAAGGCCTCCTCTCAAGTCTCTCGTTATTAAAACCCTTTTTCATAATACCCTTCCTCTTGCTCCAATGGCTCACCCATGGGCAAATGACCTCTACAAACCTCTTAACATAGCCAATATCCAAGGATACCCTAATACAATGCCAAAGGAAGTCAACAAGTGGTTGTCAAAGTTCCCAGGAAACAATGCGATAACCGTTGAGGACCATCTTTATGTCATGGGACATGACATGGACAATGCAGGTATTGAGCATGAAGATGTGGCCATGAAGTTATTTGCCTCATCATTGACTGAAGAAAACCTTGATTGGTTCAGAGGAGTCCCTGACAATCATCTCACATCTTACGAAGCTTTTGCCAACTCTTTCAAGAATAGATGGTCAACAAAGGCAGATGGTGGGACACTTGGGGCTCAATTTAATCAGACAAAGAAAAAGGAGAATGAAATGGTAAAGTAATTCAATACCAGGTTTGACAAGTTGTACAATCAAATTCCAACAAATTTTTGTCCTACAACATCATCGGTTCATCTCCTTTACATGAATTCTTTTGAAGGGCAGTTTGGATTCATTCTCAAAAGCAAAAAGCCCACATCATTGGCACAAGGCAAGGAGTACAATGCCAATATTGAAGAAAATCTCCTTGATTCAAGGGTGGAACCTTTTCACTACCCTCGTGTCAAAGTAGAAGCAAAGACTAAGGTTTCCAACAACAGTGCTCCTGATCCGATTGCTCTATTAACTCAAAAGATAGACTAGATGAATACTCAGTTTATCCAGGTGTAGAATCAACTTATGAGTCGCATGACTACAATGGAAAGAAATCAATTTGCTCCCAGACTTTAGTTTGGCAGACAATAGAGAGATGCCACAGGTTGGAAACCAAGACCTCAACAAGAGGCAAAGGCCCCAGATACTTTGAAACCAGTGGGGACAGTTGATGTAGAAACTTGGTGCCTCTCGTGCCAAGAACCCCACAAGGAAGATGAATGCCCTCGACGAGATGAAGATTCTCCTGATGATATGAACTTTATTGATATGATTTGCACTTTCGAAGAGGAACAACTTACCCAAGAGTAGATCGATGAAGCCATAAGAAGAGGAGAAAGAGAGGGGAGACTCTGGGCCTTGAATAAATTGACAGATGATCAAAAGAAAGAATTAAGGAGGAGGGAATATATGAACTACACTAGAAGAAGTAAAACTTCAGCCCCTCAGTGACAAACTGATACTCCTCTTCAATAGGCAGAGAAGGTGGCTCCACCACCTCCACCTCCGGTATGTGAGTTGCTTCCTAAGCTAACTCCTATAAATGATATTCAGTTAAATATAGATGTTGCAAGCATGTTTGGAAAATTGAATATGACGGTCCCACTCACAGAGATGTGTAAGATCCCTTCTGTAAAAAGGGAAGTCTTGAAAGTCTTATAGGTGCCAACCAAGAAGGAAGATCCTCCCATCATCTTGAACACTGTGTATCTCGATCGTCCAAGGGAAAAGAATCCCCCTTTCTATATTTCATTAGGCATGAATGGCCTCCGCTTGAACAACTGGAAGATTGATTCAGGGGCCTCAACAAATGTCATGTCATTGAAGGTGATGAAACAAATTGGTTTGAAGACAATCCGACCTTATGGCAATTTATGTGGTATTGATTCACGGAGGGTCGAGGTCTTTGGAGTGTGTGAGTACGTTGAGGTATTTCTGATTGATTTTCCACATATCAACATCCTCATGGACATATTGATGATCGATGTTCTAGATGCTTGGGGAATGCTCTTGTCAAGGAACTGGTCCTCATCCCTTGGGGGTTTTCTTAGCATGAACCTTACACATGCATAGATTCCCATGGGCGATGGCACGTATGAAATCTTACACAACAGGGAAAATAATGATACACATGTAATGGATCTGAGGGGCCCTAATTATGTGAGTGAACACTACTATGATATGCCTCCACAAGTTTTTGAGTATGACCCATCCGAGTTACCCTTCATACACGAAGATTCCATAGAGATGTTTCTTCCATGGACATATAAGAAGAAAATTTCAAAATACCATGGGAAGGAGCTAGTGTCTATCCATGTTATGCAGGAAGAAGATGAGAAACATGAAGAGATCTTCAAAGAGACAGTTTGCACTAAGCCTCCATAATGTCAAAATTTTTCTTTTCTAGATTAGTTTTCTTTTTTGGATATATATATATATATGGATGAAGGTTGATAACACCACCCTATATGCTCTGATCCCTTTGTCTGAGTTTTTGGCAGGCACAGGTCTACCAGGAGATGTTGCGGTTCTCATGCACTCTACGACGAGCACATGTCCCCAAGTAGGAGCCATATGTTATCCCCATTTTGTGGATGACTAAGGAGATTATGTATTGAGACTCCCAGGTTGTAAATATGGAGTACCGAGTGACTACATGACCAACAATATCCTTTTTCACAGATGGAGACCCTTCTCACCACCACAAAGGTCTCAAATTTTCAGATGGAATCCACCACATCAGTTGGCTTACGGAAGGCAGTGGGCCTTACTCCAAGAGGTACAAGTCAGTTTTCAGATGGAATCCACCACATCAGTGGGCTTACGGAAGGCAGTGGGCCTTGCTCCAAGAGGTACAAGTCAGTGTTATGGTGAGCATCGTTTCAATATTTAAGCCATTTGAGTATGTTGTATCTTAGACTTCTCTAGATTTCATGATATATGCTTAGACATTATGCCTTTTTCCCTGCTTCACCTTGGTGGTATACATTGTGCCCTAGTAAGTGGTTTTCCTTGGGGATGGGTTTTCTACTAGGAAATCCTTTGAAGATCCATTGTACCGTCCCCGGCCATACTTACTACTTTCCATCTGTATTTCCCCCCATTTCCTTATCTCTTGGGATTTTAGGGTGTATTTACCCAAGAAGGGGTTGTCCCTCATTCTATGGGAAGAAGGGGTTGAAGGCCCAAATGGATTGATGTTGGGTAAAAGACAAAAGCCTATGTATGAACCTTCTAGATGCTTCGCCCAAGGATCACCCAAGAAAGCAATGAAATGCTTATCTTTGAGAAAAGGGGGACCCACAATAAAACATGATTAAGAATACTTAAAAGTTTTGTTGGAAGATAGGAGGTTTCATCACGAGCCGACCTATCATGTCCATGAATATCTAGTGGTATGAAATTAACATCATCTGGTCACCAAGCCAGGGTAATGGCTCTTAGTTGCATGGCTGAGAGAAAGGGGGTCTCATCATGAGCCAACCTTCTCATTTCCACTAGGCGTTTGTGGGTGACATTTCCATTATCTAGACATCATGTCAGGGTAGTGGCCTTCAACCGTTCCTTAAATTTATGAAAGAATGAAAGAATAGAAAAATAATGGGCTTGGAAAAAGTGCTTTGCAGACGAAGGTGCAACACACCCTCTACAAAGGCACCCATGAATGAGACACTACGACCTCTTGTATGTCATGAACCCTATGCCCATTGAGTCTTGACCCTAACCACTTCACCCACTTTACATGGCGTAGAGAGGGATCTCTTGGAAACTCTCCTTGACCTAGGGAAAGATCTACCCAATAGGAAACCTCGTCAACCCTCCCATATTCAAGCTTGTTAAGTCGCATAATTTCTTTGAGTAATTAATTGTTTGATATAGTGATGTTTGATGCACGTGCATAGGTGGCTCATTTATTGAGTGGATTCACTTATCATGATGTTATGACTTGAGATCCTTGGAGAGCGTGCTTATTTGTCTTTGCAGGACCTAGTTGGTGGACAGTTTTGGAAGAACAAGCCTACCTTGGGCTTCCATGGGGCTTGAAGCCCACAGGTGGATGCTCAGGGCCCGCATGTCGGATGAGAAAGATCAAACTTGGAAGGCCTTAAATATGACTTGGACGACATAACCTAGCCCCCACATGCCAAATGTTTTTCCTAGGAGAGGCAAGGCGTCACTTCTAGAGGCATGACGTCACTTAGGGGGGTTAGGGCTTGGTGGTGTGGTTGATGCATTGGCACTTGGATGTTTTGAGGAGAAATGGGCTTGGACCATGAAGGAAACAACTTGGATACTTGACATGTGGCTTTGGCAAGGCTAGCCACCCTCCTCCTACACCAACGACTTGCTCCAAATGCCAAAACGTCCCTTAAAGGGGTGACGTCCTTCTAAAATTAGGGTTTTCTTATGTGCAAAAGTGAATTTCTAATGAATTGTTTAATATTACTTTGTTAAGGGGGAAAGATTAGGGTTGTTGACCCCTAGTCTTGTGGTTTACCCCTAAATATGTGGACAAATCACCTTGGTGACATTTTGTATAAATAAGAGATCATAAGATCTCATTTGAACATAACTCTCCCTCTTATGAGAAGAACTTGGTCTGAAATTTTTGCTACTTTTGGAAAATTGTCACTCTTGTGCTCTTGTTTATGGTTATCTCTTGATGTATGGCTGATGGAAGTGATGCGCTAACCTTGGAAGGCTTCTCTCTTGTGGTGGATTATCTTAGCATTTTCCTTGAATTGGTATGGTTTTTTACTTTCATGCTATCATTTGTTTCAAGTCAAGGTTATTGTGCTAGGAACTAGGTGGGAAGTATAAGGGCATACACCCCCACCATAGTCTCCATCATTTTATGCTACATGTTATTGGTTAAAAAAGAGTTTTCTAAGAGAAATATAAGAACATACACCCTCTTAGCTTAAACCCTAGCTAGAGAAACTTGCCTTGGGGAGGAAGAGGATTTACACCCCCAAGGAGGTAGCTTCTCTAGCTATTTCTTTGCATGACCCCATTAAACCAATTATTAAGAGCACTAGTCATTTCTTTACTGCATTGGAGAAACAAAATTATTGCCTTGGAAAACATGATTTTACAAGTTTTAAGTCTATTTTTTTGAAGAAGTGTTCCTTGAGCCTTTGGCTCTCTTGCCTCATTGAGGCATCCCCTTTCGACCACTACAAATTTATGTTGTAATAGACACTATCCTATAGCCATTAGGGCTTCACTAACCCTAGGTAACTAACCCTAACTAGCTCCTAAACTAACCCTAGACTAGGCCTAAATTTCTGCCCTAACCCTCTACTAACATATGCACATCCTTTGAGCCATTTACAAGTGAGTTGTGTTGGATAATTTTGTCGATATAGGTCATAAGGCAGATAACTTGACTGTAGAAACCCTAATATAAAACCACTTATAACTTGTGCTTTAACCATCAAAATTTGCTAGAAGTTTGCCAACTTGTTCTATTTGGTTTAAGGCAAATATTGGGCGGTTTCTTTACGGATTTCATTAGCTGATTTTACCGCTGTTGTAAATTTTTTTATACAGCCATAAGGCTGATAATATCTATGTAGTAATGTTTTATTTCAGCCTTGCTATTTGTGCTAAAGTTGTTTCTTAATCATTGGTGAGTTGAGCTAGCTTCCAATAGCTTTATCTCTTGTTTATTTATCACATACTTAGCACTTATTTTTCAGCCCTTGTTATCTTTATTGAATTGATATACATAATTTATTGTTGTTGCAAATTAGGAACAACAAGCTTAACTTGCTTGTCCAACTAACATATTGCACTATTGGTTTTCCTTGTGTCTCGGATAGGTATTCACACTTGGTAGGTCACTCAACTTACTTGGAAACCCTTGGACCTTCCCAAGACTTCATTTCAACCCTTTCACATCATTTAGATTCGACCCCTAGGGACTTCATCTCCATCTTTCCTCCATCTTCATCTCATTCCCCCTAGGGTCATCGAGATCCCCCCCTGTTAGAATATGAAAGATTGGGTGCTCGTTTTACCATTGACAATACCCTTGTCACCCAACCATAGGCCGAAGCCACCCTTCGAGCACCTTAACCTTGACAGAGAATCACTCCGGAAGCAAACACTAGTCTAGATAGCCAAACAAAGGGTAGTGCACCTTTCCCCAAGGATAGTACATCAACAAAGACTGATAAGATGTTCCAAACCCTAGCCAAGAGATAGTCCAAGCCAAAACATAACTGCTAGCTGCAGCAACTGCACCAGCAGTTCTCCTCCAAACTTGCACACAAGACTGCAATTGCACTACGCAGAACTGGCTCTCTGCAACTGCTGAGACGTGTCAAATGAGAGGTTGGCACCCTGTATGTATAGTGGTTCTGGCAGACTTACTGGGGCCGACTTCTCCTTCTGGGTACCTGTCTATTCAGTATATTATTATTATTTCTGGCCGACTTCTTCTCCTAGAGGCTAATAACCTAATATAAATGATCTTCTTGAGCCGGAAAGTCTTCTAGGGTTATTAGCCAACTCATTAGGGTTTTTTCTTTCTTCCCAGAGTATTCTATTCTCGTCGGGTTCACATGTGGAGATAAATACCTCCCGCAGCTACCATAATATCAACACTCTCTCCTAGCTAGGGAGGTATTACAAGTAATGATCTTGAGCACAAAAACATACCATTCACCCGATAGCATCAAATCAACATAGTTGTATAGACTAGATCATGAGCACCATCATCATCATCAGTGTCATCAACTACATCATCTCTCGAAACCATACTCTATCTGAGTAATCAGACATGATGCTCACTCCACAGAGTGATACAAAACCCATTCTTCTAATCTAGAAGGGTAAATGCTCTGAACCATTTTCCGTTTGGAAAATCTTTGTTCATCATTCATCTGGTTGATGATTATCTTTAATAAACTATTGATAGTCTTCAAGGCAATCAGAACAAAAATAGAACACAATTGTGTCTATCCATAGTAGTACATAACTACAATCCAGTGGTACACTACCACACCAAGTAACACACAAGTACTTGATCAACAATGAACAATGGAACATATCCACCACAATAGTATACATCTACTGTCATGCAGTCTTCATAACAAACATCTGATAACAACCTGCACATAAACAATGTTATGATATAAATTGAATCATCTGGGCCAATCTTTCACTCACATCTGTGAGATCCGAAAGAATAT
>ML851044.1:0-16280 GCA_009831015.1 Picea engelmannii
GACAACCCCCCTTGGCTTCCCTAGGAGTAAGCCTAGACGGAAGAAGTTCCTGTCAAGGTGACAGTGTGGACAGGGACTTAGACATTGTGTCTCCGAGGGCACACTAAGTGAGCCGGACTTAGCTCACGTCTGCAAGTGTGCATTAGGGCGACAACACACTGCAAGCACTTATTCTAGTTGTATTTGTATTGTCTCGCAAACAGGTGCATCATCAGTGGATTTCTCTCTTTGACTATCTCATTTGGGCAGCAATCTGTGAAAGGGAACTTCTTTGACTTGGTCCATTACCCTTTAGCCTTTCATCAACCCAGATTGCCTTAGGGACGTCTCCCTTGGACTAGCCCTCCTAAATAGAAAGAGCCCCCCATCGAGGTGACAGTGGGTGGGGAAGCTCCTGTTACACCGGTTTCAATCCCTGACTCAAGCTCTTTAGAACTTTCCTACAAACCGTGCGATAACAGGAACTTCTTTGACTTGATCCATTACCCTTTAGCCTTTCATTAACCCAGATTGCTTAGGGATGTCTCCCTTGGACTAGCCCTCCTAAATAGAAAGAGCCCCCCATCGAGGTGACAGTGGGTGGGGAAGCTCCTGTTACGCCGGTTTTAAAGCCTTGACTTAAGCCATCTAAACCCTCCTACAAACCGTGCGATAACAGGTCCTAGTCCTTTTCTTTAGACCTTTGTTTACAATGATCTAGTTAGAAATGGATTGGTTTTATTCTCCTCTTGATTTCTCAGGAATTGTTGGTTACCCTCATGATATATCTGAAGATGTTATTGATAACATTCCTGACTATAATAATCATGATGATGCTAGTACTCACATCACGACCTTCACGTGATGTATCAATAAATGGTGTGATCCACCTATTTATGAGGATGTTCTTATGCAGTTGTTTGTCATGACTCTTGTTGGTGAGTGGGCTTATAATTGGTTTCATGATTCACCTGATAAGAAGTTCAAAAACATACAAGGTTTGTTGCATTCCTTTTTGGAAATATTTGGGCATGATCGGGATGAAGTTCACAATGATTTGGTTGATGATTTTATGGAAACATGGAAGAGGAAAAATCTTCGAACTTCTAAAACAATCAATTCAGACATAGAGGTTGATTCTCCACCTGATCCCATTGAGGAATTTAAAGAAATAATTCAGAACGTGCAACTTTCCCAAGAAGAACAATGTGAAGCCATGAATGAACAATTTGTGGCCATTGAAGATCAATTGGAGGTCATAGAATATGATCTTATAGAAACTTATATTGAATATACAGATCCCCTTGAATTTAAGAGTGATAATGAAAAAGATGAGGAAATTCATTGGGAGATTCTGGATGAATCCATGGATGAGACGGTCATTTATTTTGAGGAGATAAAGGAACTTGAGTTGGAAAATGTTGAATATCTAGATGATTCAAGTCCCCACCCTCCTCCCATGGAACCAATCATTTTGAAGGGTAACTTTGAAAATCTTGAAGAAAACAGTATGATGGTTCATGTGGTATGTTCTTTTCCAACTTCCCAACCAAAAGACGAGTTAATGCAGAATTATGTGGAAATGGAAGGAAACTTTAGTTTAGCGATGTCATGTCATTATGAGTATTGGTTGGCCTCCCAACTTGACGGTCATGAGCAACAAAGTATTCAAAGTTTACATGGCTTGTCATATTCCAGTGTTTGGTTGAAAGGAAGAAGGGACATGGATCTTGGCTGGTTCTTCCTCACAAAATGTTCCAAGTTGATAAAACTTGGGAAGGGGTATTCTGTGAGTCATCCTAGACTAGGATTCTTTCGACACTTGTGGCATCATTTCACCCATTGCATGGGTGGTTGTAACGTATCTCTAACCCTTTCTTGTATTTTTAATTCTGTATTATTCGATTCATTATGTAAATATATACTTAGAATTTTTTTCGGTATCATAGATTTCATTTATTGTAAATATTGATGTTGTACTTTAGTTATTTCATTTTGTAAATGTTGTATAGCATTCATTGATTTAATTTTGTATAAATGTATTCTAATGTTGGTTTTCGGTGTGCACTACAGTGAGCATTCTGTATTGTAGATGCTTGATTCTCGTATGCTCTCCGTCTCCAAGTGAGAAGATCGAACACACGTCCCCATGTGGAGCCAGATGTTGACCACCCATTTAGCACTGATGGTCAACTCATGTGCCACGAAGAGATGTATCGTCAGATGCATTATTATTGAAGACTTCTAGTTCTATGGGTTGTGTTTGTCCCAGCACTTATTTTTTCTATTTGGAATTTCTGCACCCCTACATGGGTTAATAATGTAATAGGTATGCATGAGTCATGTCTAGGTCAGTTACCTTGGCATCGGTTCACTGGGAGAGTTCCTTTCACCGGGGGTTTTTTATCCTCAGGTTATCATTGGGCCATCCAGCTTATGTTTTGGTAACTATATAGGGAATTCATTGTAAATGACCATGCAAGACATCATTGAAAGTTTCACAGAATTCCATCGAGTCTAGGTTAGTTTTTTTAATTAATTAATTTTTAATTAAATTTCCCTAAGTTTGGAGGTTTAATTAATTAATTAATTAATTATTTTTGAGCAATAATTGTAAAAACTGGATCATTGGACTTTTGATAGGGGTATTGGTGCTCAAAAGAAATGAAATATCACCCCCTACATCCATGGACCAAGTTTCATCTCATTCGGACAACTTTAGCCATGGGTTAGTCCACCCGGAGTGTCAGTCAGTCTAAAACAACAATTTTAATTGCTAAAGTCGAAACATGGCAAGATGTACAAATTGTAATAATGAGTTAGATGATGTGAAATGATGGAATAAAGGTTAGAGAAAGACTCACTAAGCATAGCCTTACCCTCCCAACCTTTTCCAACCTAATCTAACCCATTTCCCACCTTCTACACTCAAAAATCACACCCCCCTAGGGGGATTGACGTTTTTCCTTGGTGGAGGTTGTTGTGCCTATTTGAGGCCCCCTCTCATGATTTATGACTCCCTTTAACCCAAAAATCACCTCCGAGGGTGATCCCACTACTATTTTCTCATTAATCCCCTTCCATTCATTCATTTTCACCCTTTTTTTTTGCCCCCTCTAAGAGGAGTTACACCCCCCTCCATCTAGAAACTTAAAAAATGATTTTTTTTAAATTATTTGAGACCTATCCCCTTCCTTGGCATCAATCCCAAGGCCTCCCACACCTCTTTTATTGATCCCAACACCTCCTACATTTTTCTACACCCTAGATCTAGCTTTCAAACTCTAGATGGTGTGCCCTAGCCTTGAGATCTACTCATTTGCTTGGTGGTGGACACTTGGCTTAGATCTAAGAGAGGTAGGTTTGCCTCTCCAAGTATAAATAGATCTCATTTCTCTCTCCCAACTCACCATATCTTGATCTATTGTTATGCTACTTGATTTCTCTCTCTCTCTCTTGTCATTTCATTCTAGCTCTTAGGTTTTGGAGTATTCCTCTCCAAGATCTATCTCTTTGGTAATAATATTTGGAATCTTTGGAGGAAAACAAGAAGGGTAATGCATATTCTTGTCATTCTTATGTAATGGAGGTAATATTGTTTAATTTTCTTTCTTGTTTCATGCAACACTAGATCTTAGGTAAAGTGTTATCTAAGTAGGCTTAGTAATGCGTATGCTTATTAGTCTATAGATCTTGATGTATGATTTAAATTGAAGTGTCATTTATTATCGTTGCATCAACGTCTTATCTTGTGTATGCTTGAGTTTGGAAGAGTATTGCAGGTTCACTTTCAAAGCTCCATTTGGAACTCCTTCTAGAGGGGAAGGGTCACTTGTAGCTTCTCAAACTCCAACTATCTAGATCTATTACCTTCTTCTTTATTGTTGTACATCCATCTCATTTTTCAGCTAGCATATATTGGTTTAGATAGGTCAAAAATACATTTAAATCTATATCTTGTCTTGTGGAAAGTTCTTGTCCCAAAAGGGAAAGGGTATCCTTAACTCTGTTTGGTTGTGTGTAGCCATCCTAGCAAGAAAACCTTGTTGTTTTAAAAGGTATATCAGATCTGATAGGAGGCTTTTGGCTGCCCCAAAGTGACACACACAACACTACAAGACCCCTTGGGGGATTTTGGTAGCCATCTCTCACCTTTTTTTTTTTTTTCTAGCATAGAAGTGTACTTTTCCTCTTATTTTTGTTGATTGTTCAAGCTTGAGGTGTAAGAGGGGAAGTGGTACGGCCTCCTCTCTTCTTCAAGCTTGTTGGGTAGGTAGCTAGGACGTGGGTAGATCCAGTGTCTTTCCCTTTAATTTTTTGAGTTTTCTTCTAGCTTTGCCACAAGGTTTAGAAGGTGAGGGCACCTTCTCAACCTTGCGTGGGTATTAGCTTGGTTGTTAATAGATTAGCTTGTATCTTAGTTTGTTGTTAGGTTTACTTCCTTTCTTGATCATATCTTGCTAAGTTATCCTAATTATAAGATCTAAGAACACCCAAACTAACTAAGACAAGATAACTAATAACCTACCTATTTGGGAAAGGAACCCCCAAAGAGGTAGAGATAAGTGTTAATGTTTATTTCTTCATGTGATGTGTTTGATCTAAATGGTTTAATATCTTAAATGCTTATGTTTTAGATCTAATCTCTCATCTTAAGCCCATTGGACAACACACTTAATAATTTCTATTTGATCTTTCTTAGTTTATTTCATTCAAGTTCTTAATCTCTCTTAAGCACATATTTTACTTTCATGCTTAATATATCTTAAAGTGCTTAACATATAAGGCGGTTATTTTATTCATTGCTTAATATATGTTGGTAGCCACGTCTTGGGCTTGAATCTTATTGAATGGTTAACTTGGAAAACACTTAAATTTTCTTCCTTCATCTCTTAAGGCAAGCTGTTCTTGCCATTTGATCTATTGTATCTAATCAAACTAATGTTGATGTGCATGTGATAAATCTCATTTTCTTTTCAGCTATCTTTTTACTTTGCTTCTTAAGTATTGATATATTTCATTGTTAAAGCTTAAGAAACACTTTTTGAGCAAGTTCAGTTTCGGCCATCTCATTATTTTGCACTTTAAAAGTACCTTAAAACTTTCAAAACACTTTTTTAATCACCTAAAAGTCTACCTAACTGTTATATATACTTAATAGACTATTTTAGGGTACCTTAGACCACCATCTCCACCATCTAAAATGGGTTTGAGGAAAACAATGGAGGGTAGTGGCAGGGGACTGTCCTGTGGCACTCCAAGTGGGTGTCCTCTTCGGAAAGTACTCTTACTGTCAGGGCTGACCATGGAAGCTAGGGTGGGCCTTGTTGCCTTACGATCCTGAACACCCGACAGTTATTTGGCAACAGGAGGAGGAGGCTTTGGTGAAAACTAATAAAATTTACAAATCTTAAGAAAATCTTAATTATTATCCCTTGGCCAAATCTAATAATACTTGGGGGGCTTAATAATAAAGAGTGTATATTGTCTTCAATATATTCATAGTAATTGTACTTAACTCTCCTTTGTAATCTTGTTGACGAAGTAATGTGTTGATGATCTAGTGTAAATGATGATGTGATTGATACTTGAATCTTCTATATTCTACACACATTGAACAAACACTTGGTTAGATTGTTGTTGTAATTTATCATTCTTTAAGTTGTAAATCTTGTAAGTAAATGTACATGATATTCTTTATTGAGTTATTCTTTTTTGTAAGAATGTAACTTGTAATATTTTGTAATAAGCCACCCTTTAACATAGTTGACCCCTTGCCCAATCTTTAGGCACTAGTCTTAGTTGACCTAGGGAAAGGACTTGCTTTTCATGCTAACCCTTACACATTGCATGGTTTCCTTAGCATATTAGGATTAGAATCCCCTCTATCATTAACCAATTAAAATTAACTCCTAGAACCTAACTCTAACACACATAGTAACTAAGGTCTACCCCCTTTGGCTTCCCTAGGAGTAAGACTAGACGGAAGAGGTTCCGGTCAAAGTGACAGTGTGGGCTATGAACCTAGGCATTGTGCCTCCAAGGACACACTAAGTGAGCCGGACTTAGCTCACATTTGCAAGTGTGTATAATGATGGCAACATCTTTGGCGCCATTGTCGGGGATTGAGTTATTCATCCTTGGTCTTAATGACTTAACTTCTTAAGAACTAATAAATTCTTTGAGCTTGCATTGGTTAGCTTTGTGTGATTCTTTTCCAAGTGGCGAATCCTTTGAACAAATCTATCAAGTATACTGCAAGGAGAAATCCTTGTTGGCTGCTTGAAATTCTTGGAGAAGAAGCACTCATTGGTATCCAATTCTTGTTTCAAACTTAACAAATTAACTTTTGATTTCTTTCTTGTTTTTGATTTCTTTGGTGCTCTTTATTGTCTGAAATAAACTTGGTCATCTGGCGACTACACTTTTAAATAATTTGACTAGGTATTTTACAAGAAGGAATTCCCGGCTTGTTTTGCTTCATCCTTGAACTTGGAAGGGTTTGTGGGTGAAGCTAGCTAGTCCTTATTCTTGTTGGATACTTGGTAATCTTGGGTCCCAGTCCTTTTCTTTAGACCTTTGTTTACGATGATCTAGTTAGAAATGGATTGGTTTCATTCTCCTCTTGATTTCTCAGGAATTGTTGGTGACCCTCATGATATATCTAAAGATGTTATTGATAACGTTCCTGACTATAATAATCATGATGATGATAGTACTCACATCACGACCTTCAGTTGATGTATCGATAAATGGTGTGATCCACCTATTTATGAGGATGTTCTTATGCAGTTGTTTGTCATGACTCTTGCTGGTGAGTGGGCTTATAATTGGTTTCATGATTCACCTGATAAGAAGTTCAAGACCATACAAGGTTTGTTTCATTCCTTTTTGGAAATATTTGGGCATGATCGGGATGAAGTTCACAATTATTTGGTTGATGATTTTATGGAAACATGGAAGAGGAAAAATCTTCTAACTTTTAAAAAAATCAATTCAGACATAGAGGTTGATTCTCCACCTGATCCCATTGAGGAATTTAAAGAAATAATTCAGAATGTGCAACTTTCCCAGGAAGAACAATGTGAAGCCATGAATGAACAATTTGTGGCCATTGAAGATCAATTGGAGGTCATATAAGATGATCTTATAGAAACTTATATTGAATATCCGGACCCCCTTGAATTTAAGAGTGATAATGAAAAAGATGAAGATTTTCATTGGGATATTTCAGATGAATCCATGGATGAGACGGTCATTTATTTTGAGGAGATAAAGGAACTTGAGTTGGAAAATGTTGAATATCTAGATGATTCAAGTCCCCACCCTCCTCCCGTGGAACCAATCATTTTGAAGGGTAACTTTGAAAATCTTGAAGAAAACAATATGATGGTTCATGTGGTATGTTCTTTTCCAACTTCCCAACCAGAAGATGAGTTAATGCAAAATTATGTGGAAATGGAAAGAAACTTTAGTTTAGCAATGTCATATCATTATGAGTATTGGTTGGCCTCCCACCTTGACAGTCGTGAGCAACAAAGTATTTAGAGTTTACACGGCTTGTCATATTCCAGTGTTTGGTTGAAATGTAGAAGGGAGATGAATCTCGGTTGGTTCTTCCTCACAAAATGTTCCAAGTTGATAAAACTTGGGAAGGGGTCTTCTGTGATTCATCCTAGACTAGGATGCTTCAGACACTTGTGGCATCATTTCACCCATTGCATGGGTGGTTTTAACATATCTCTAACCCTTTCTTGTATTTTTAATTATGTATTATTCGATTCATTATGTAAATATATACTTAGAATTTTTTTTTGGTATCAAAGATTTCATTTATTGTAAATATTGATGTTTTACTTCAGTTATTTCATTTTGTAAATGTTGTATAGCATTCATTGATTTAATTTTGTATAAATGTATTCTAATGTTGGTTTTCGGTGTGCACTATGGTGAGCACTCTGTTTTGTAGATGATGGATTCTCGTATGCTCTCCGTCTCCAAGTGAGAAGATTGAACACACATCCCCATGTGGAGCCAGATGTTGACTGCCCATTTAGCACCGGTGGTCAACTCATGTGCCATGAAGAGAGCTATCATCAGATGTAGTATTATTGAAGACTTCTAGTTCTATGGGTTGTGTTTGGCCCATCACTTATTTTTTGTATTTGGAATTTCCGCATCCCTACATGGGTTAATAATGTAATAGGTCTGCATGAGTCATGTCTAGGTCAATTACGTTGACATCGGTTCACTGGGAGATTTCCTTTCACCAAGGGTTTTTTATCCTCAAGTTATCATTGGGCCTTCCAGCCTTAATGATTTCCCTTGAGTTTTTCCCTCACACTTTACATATGTCCTCCAAAGTGGTGAACGACGTTCCAGTGGGCTTATGTTTTGGTAACTATATAGGGAATTCATTGTAAATGACCATGCAAGACATCATAGAAATTTTCACAGAATTTCGTCGAGTCTAGGTTAGTTTTTTTTAATTAATTAATTTTTAATTAAATTTCCCTAATTTTGGAGGTTTAATTATTTAATTAATTAATTATTTTTGAGCAATAATTGTAAAAACTGGATCCTTGGACTTTTGATAGGGGTATTTGTGCTCAAAAGAATGTAATATCACCCCCTACATCCATGAACCAAGTTTCATCTTAATCGGACAACTTTATCCATGGGTTAGTCCACCCGAAGTGTCAGTCAGTCTAAAACAACAATTTTAATTGCTAAAGTCCAAACATGGAAAGATGTAAAAATTGTAATAATGAGTTAGATGATGTGAAATGATGGAATAAAGGTTAGAGAGAAACTCCCTAAGCATAACCTTACCCTCCCAACCTTTTCCAACCTATTCTAACCCATTTCCCACCTTCTACACTCACAAATCACTCCCCCTAGGGGGATTGACGTATTTCCTTGATGGAGGTTGTTGTGACCTATTTGGGGCCCCCTATCATGAGTTATGACTCCCTTTAACCCCCACATCACCTCCTAGGGTGATCCCACTCCTTTTTTCGCATTAATCCCCCTCCATTCCTTCATTTTCACCCTTTTTTTTTCCCCCTCCAAGAGGAGTTACACCCCCCTCCATCTAGAAACTCCACAAATGATTTTTTTTTAATTATTTTAGACCTCTTTCCTTCCTTGGAATCAATCCCAAGGCCTACCACACCTCTTTTCTTGATCCCAACACCTCCTACATTTTTCTACACCCTAGATCTAGCTTTCAAACACTAGATGGTGTGCCCTAGCCTTGAGATCTACTCATTTTCTTGGTGGTGGATGCTTGGCTTAGATCCAAGAGAGGTAGGTTTTCCTCTCCAAGTATAAATAGATCTCATTTATCTCTCCCAACTTACCATATCTTGATCTATTGTTATTCTACTTGATTTTTCTCTCTCTCTCTTGTCATTTCATTCATTCTAGCTCTTAGGTTTTGGAGTATTCCTCTCCAAGATCTATCTCTTTGGTAATAATATTTGGAAGCTTTGGAGGACAAAAAGAAGGGTAATGCATATGATTTTCATTCTTATGTAATGGAGGTAATATTGTTTAATGTTCTTTCTTGTTTCATGCAACACTAGATCTTAGGTAAAGTGTTATCTAAGTAGGCTTAGTAATGCATATGCTTATTAGTCTATAGATCTTGTGTATGCTTGAGTTTGTAAGAGTATTACAGGTTCACTTTAAAAGCTCCATTGGGAACTCCTTCTATAAGGGAAGGGTCACTTGTAGCTTCTCACACTCCAACTATTTAGATCTATTACCTTGCTCTTTATTGTTGTACATCCATCTCATTTTTCAGCTAGCATATATTGGTTTAGATAGGTCAAAAATACATTTAAATCTATATATTGTCTTGTGGAAAGTTCTTGTCCCAAAAGGGAAAGGGTTTCGTTAACTTTGTTTGGTTGTGTGTAGCCATCCTAGCAAGAAAACCTTGTTGTTTTAACAGGTATATTAGATCTGATAGGAGGCTTTTGGCTGCCTCAAAGTGACACACACAACACTACAAGACCCCTTGGGGGAGTTTGGTAGCTATCTCTCACCTTTCTTGTCTTTTTCTAGCTTAGAAGTGCACTTTTCCTCTTACTTTTGTTGATTGTTCAAGCTTGAGGTGTAAGAGGGGAAGTGGTACGGCCTCCCCTCTTCTTCAAGCTTGTTGGGTAGCTAGGACGTGGGTAGATCTAGTTTCTTTCCCTTTAATTTTTTGAGTTTTCTTCTATCTTTTCCGCAAGGTTTAGAAGGTGAGGGTACCTTCTCAACCTTGTGTGGGTATTAGCTTGGTTGCTAATAGATTAGCCTGTATCTTAGTTTGTTGTTAGGTTTACTTCCTTTCTTTCTCATATCTTGCTAAGTTATCCTAATAATAAGATCTAAGAACACCCAAACTAACTAAGACAAGATAACTAATAACCTACCTATTTGGGAAATGAACCTCCCAAAGAGGTAGAGCTAAGTGTTAATGTTTATTTCTTCATGTGATGTGGTTGATGTAAATGGTTTAATATCTTAAATTCTTATGTTTTAGATCTAATCTCTCATCTTAAGCCCATTGGGCAACACACTTAATATTTTCTATTTGATCTTGCTTAGTTTATTTCATTCAAGGTCTTAATCTCTCATAAGCACCTATTTTACTTTCATGCTTAGTATCCCTTAAAGTGCTTAACATATAAGGCGGTTATTTTATTCATTGCTTAATATCTATTGGTAGCCACGTCTTGGGCTTGAATCTTGTTGAATGGTTAACTTGGCAAACACTTAAATTTTCTTCCTTCATCTCTTAAGGAAAACTGTTAGTGCAATTTGATCTATTGTATCTAATCAAAATAATGTTGATGTGCATGTGATAAATATCATTTTCTTTTCAGCTATCTCTTTACTTTGCTTTTTAAGTGTTGATATATTTCATTGTTAAAGCTTAAGAAACACTTTTTGAGCAAGTTCAGTTTCGGCCATCTCATTATTTTGCACTTTAAAAGTACCTTAAAACTTTCAAAACACTCTTTTAATAACCTAAAAGTCTACCTAACTATTATATATACTTAATAGACTATTTTAGGGTACCTTATACCACCATATCCACCATCTAAAATGGGTTTGAGGAAAACAACGGAGGGTAGTGGCAGGGGACTGTCCCGTGGCGCTCCAGATGGGTGTCCTCTCCGGGATGTACTCTTACTGTCAGGGTTGACTGTGGAAGCTAGGGTCTGCCTCGTTGCCTTACTATCTTGAGCACCCAACAATTATTTGGAAACAGGAGGATGAGGCTTTGGTGAAAACTAATAAAATTTGCAAATCTTAAGAAAAGCCTAATTATTAACCCTTGGCCAAATCTAATAATACTTGGGGGGCTTAATAATAAAGAGTGTAGATTGTCTTCAATATATTCATAGTAATTGTGCTTAACTCTCCTTTGTAATCTTGTTGATGAAGTAATGTGTTGATGATCTAGTGTAAATGATGATGTGATTGATGCTTGAATCTTCTATATCCTACACACATTGAACAAACACTTGGTTAGATTGTTGTTGTAATTTATCATTCTTTAAGTTGTAAATCTTGTAAGTAAATGTACATGATATTATTTATTGAGTTATTCTTTATTGTAAGATTGTAACTTGTAATATTTTGTAATAAACCACCCTTTAACATAGTTGACCCCTTGCCCAATCTTTAGGCACTAGTCTTAGTTGACCTAGGGAAAGGACTTGCTTTTCATGTTAACCCTTGCACATTGCATGGTTACCTTAGCCTCTTAGGATTAGAATCCCCTCTAACCTTAACCAATTAAAATTAACTCCTAGAACCTAACTCTAACACACATAGTAACTAAGGTCTACCCCCTTTGGCTTCTCTAGGAGTAAGCCTAGACGGAAGAGGTTCCAGTCAAAGTGACAGCGTGGTTTTTGAACCTAGGCATTGTGCCTCCAAGGACACACTAAGTGAGTCAGACTTAGCTCACATTTGCAACTGTGTATAAGGATGACAACAGGTATAATAATATAATTCCATGTAATAAATGCCAATATTAATAAGGTTTAGCAATAAGGAAGAATAAGTCAAATGTAAGAAAACCTAATAGAATCTTCCACTTCTAGAAGGATCTTCCTCTAGATTGTTCTTTTGGATAGATAGATTTAGTATAAATAGAAGAAGAGGGTATGATAAATCTTGTCTTGGATATTATTGTAATATAGCTCTCCTTCGTTGGAGGTTTCCCCCTTGAAGATGAAAGTGAATATTTCTCTTAGTAATCAAAGTGCTTTTTCTGGTGTTATTCTGGTATTATTGTGGTATTGTTCTAGTTATATCATTGTTTCTATGCCATTTCTAGATAATTATTTATGTTCTTCATACTATTTTATATATGAAATATTACAAGTGGTATCAGTGTTGGCATGTTTACAAGAAGAATGTGCTTTTCATTGATGGCAAGAACAATAAGGAACCAAACCTCGAGAGCACAGAAGACGAGAAAGATCAGAAGAGATAGTGGTTTCCAGAAGTACAGACGAGGTCCAAGAGACGGACTCGCAGGAGGAGAAAAGGTAGAGACCCGTGAACACTTAGAAAACCTTTTAATTCAGAGAGGTCAGAAGCTCAGGAGGAAGAGAGAAAGTGGCCATTGGATCACCGATCCAAAGGACCAACAATCGTCAGATTGAATTAATGGAAGGATAGGATAAGTGAGGACAAACGATTGAGAATTCGATCATTCAAATCTCCTTCAGCCATCAGATTGATTTAAGTGGAAGGACATGATAAGCAAGGGCTGAGATATGAGATCTCGATCACTTGAATTTCCGTTAGCCGTCGTATCGAAATAAATGGAAGGATATGATAAGCAAATATGGAGAGACGTTGGATTTAATCTAAGGCAAAGCTACATCACAGACAGATCAAGTCGTTGATATAAGATCTTTATCAACGAACAACAATCATTTTGGGTCTAAATATGTGAGGAGGTTACACTCCAGAGAAATCACTTTGAGAGTTTCAGTTTGAGATTTTAAATCCCCGAAGCTTGGAGAGCTGAAGTAAATCTTGATCATTCAATCATCTGAAATAGATCTCAGCTGTCAGATCATCCGGAGTAAATATAAAGCTTCAGATCATCCGAAGTGGATCTGGGCCATTTGATCTAGAAGAGACGTGGCGTAAATCTGTGGACTTCAGGTAAATACCTGAAGTAAGCCTCAACCGTATGATTCAAGGACATGTGGCAAACCATGTCAGTAAGGACATGTGGCAAACCACGTCAACAAGGACAAGTGGCAGACCATGTCAATGAGTGACACATGGAAACCACTCGACCCATGGAAAGTCAATAGGTGACGTGTGTAATATTACATCACTCCGGGAGATTTCTTCGAGAATTTTACCACCAACAAATGACAAAATCTTTGAAGTCCTGAAGGCCGAAGTTGCGAAGGCCTGAAATATGAGAATGCTGAAGGGAGAAGTCCCGAAGCAGAGGATAGTCGTTGGATTAAAGAGCACATATGTTAGCATATCTTCCATTTCGGAAGATATCCAGTCAGAAGAAACGAGAAGTTGAGATTTGAAATATCTGAAGTCCGAATACCCGAAGGATATCTCGACCGTTAATCCGAGAGGGACATGTGTTAGTGGATTGTAAACTCTGGAATATTGATGTACGAAAGAAAGTAGGGTTTGAGAGTTGAAACTCCCGAAGCTTGGATCATGAAATCAATCATAGTCATTGATTTGGAAGGAAGCTACGTGTTGATGGATCGTGGAGATCCAAGATCATGTGTGGAAGGAGGAAAGGAAGGAAAATAACAGTCGTTGATTGAGTAGCATCACCAAGGGATTGGATATCAACTGTCATGCTCAATTGTGGGGCTAGAACATGCTCAGGCCGCAATCAAAACCACAGTATCGCCAAAGCCATACGTGGAGCTCTGTAGTGAATTGCAGGGAGAAAAGCGAGTTTCCCTCAAACAACATTTGTCCGTGCCCACAATTGCGTGGTCATGTGAGATCATCACCCAAGTTCATATCGAAATAAGGAGCTAGCACTCACTAGACCAAGATCGAGAAGCACTCAGAAGTTAGGCCTGTGGTCACAACCATGGTCACATCAGCGAAGGTTAAGGGAGGAGCTAGCATATCGCTAAGCTCCACTTCAGATATCAAGAGTTCGGATAATTGAGATGTATCATACCAAGATTGCAAAAGTCACGAGTCATGAAGTGCCTGTTGGTTAGGCGTATGGTCTCCGCCGATGGTCACATGAAGGAAGGGGCTTAGAAGCCAAAGAAGCCAAAAATGACTAGTTGTAATTGACAGAGAAGACGGAGAGTTGTGACTGCCATAAAAGATAAATAATATTTGGATAATGAACATTGATGATGAACAGATTGAGTATAACCACCATAGAAGACAAAGAGTTGTGATGATGATCTGGCAGAGGATTTGGGAGAGAAAGACATGCAGAATAGTGAAGAGTGTGTGTTTTTTCGAGAGTTATGCATGTGGGTAGAATGTGACCATGTATAGGACCTGAACTAGAGATTAGAGGTGCAGTGTATAACATGCAGAGACAACACAGAGTATAAAGGAAGAAGAGAAGCTTAACATAATTATCAGAGTGCGCAATAGGAGAAAGAGAAGAATATAGAAGCGGAACAGAGTAATAGAAGATGGAAGAGGCATAGGAGACATGGAGCTGTAACATACCATATCAGAGAAAGAGCAAGTAAGTAAAGTTTTGTAAGATTCAATCAGGGTGGTAGGGTGGTGCTAGGGAGAATTGCAATCCTCTAAATTCTAGTTGGTGTTAGAATATATTCTAGGAGTTGGTGCTTCCATCTAATGGGTGCTAGAGAAACCTAGGAGTTGGTGCTTCCATCTAGTTGGTGCTAGAGAAATCTGAGAGTTGGTGCTCTCTGCAAGTTGTAGCTTGCTATCAGAGGTTTTAGCCTCATATTTTAGTTGGATCTCAAAGATTGTGAAGTACATGAAAGTTGGAGCTTGATTGACATCATAAGAAGAAGAGGTTTTCACCCTTATGGGTTTCCTCATGAAAATCAGTTATCATCAACACAATAAATAATAATCTAGAAATAATCAGACAATAACAGGAAAAGTTTCAAGCTTATATACATAGCTGATTCACCCCCCCCCTCTAAGTTATATTTCCAACAATTGGTATCAGAGCCGGTGTCTTTGATCAAAGGTAGATCCATAAGCTTAAACATGACTAGTCATTATGGAAGTTCAACTAATAGACCCCCTATGTTTGATGCAACAAACTTTACCTTCTGGAAAATAAGAATGAGAACACATTTAATGTCTTTGGGTGCTGATGTTTGGGATGTCGTTGAAACGGGATATGTGAAGCCTGTTGTCTTGGCCTCAAAAGATGATAAGCTAGAGTTTAGATTTAATGCAAAAGCAATGACTTCCATCCTCAGTGGACTTTCTAAAGCCGATTTTGTCAAATTCATGCACTGTGGTTCAACAAAAGTTATGTGGGACAAGCTAATAAGTAGTTATGAAGGTAATGAAAAGGTGAAAGACGCAAATCTTCAAACTCATAGACGAAAATTTGAGCAGTTAAATATGGATGAAGATGAAACTATCAACAATTACTTCTTACGTATAGAAGAACTTGTCAACACTATGAAAGGCCTAGGTGAAACGATAGATGAATCTTTTCTAGTCCATAAAATATTAAGATATCTTCCTGATAGATTTAACTCAAAGGTCTCTGCTATAGAGGAAATAACTGATCTCAAAATGTTGACACTGTTAATATTATGGTAGCTTCGGGAGGTATGAACCTCTATTGTGACCTATGACGAGATTAGAATACTCCGGAAGGAAGCAAAGAATTGAAGGAAACCCTAGACAAGTTGTTGGCTGGATAAATAAATTTAATATGAATTTATTGATACCCAGAAGGAGAAGTCAGCCCCAGTTAGCCTGCCCAGTTCACTATAAATACAAGGCGCTAGTTCTCATTATTCATCATCTCAGCAGTCGCAGAGAGAGCCAAATCTGCGCAGGCAGTGGCAGTTTTGGTTCACAAGTTTCTGGGAGAGCTGGGAAAGTGAAGCACTAGCTTCTGGGTGGGATTATTTGTTCATATTATTTTCTATTCTTGCTTGGTGCATTAGCCTTTCTTGGCTATTGGATTGCTACCAGGATTCTATTCTCGGTCAAGGTCAAGGTGTTAAGCCCTAATATTGGCTCATTACCCCTTAATTGGGGCATATTAGATTAGTAATGCTATTTTATTTATGTCGGCTCTAGGCCATTAGTTG
>ML851045.1:16921-31429 GCA_009831015.1 Picea engelmannii
TTGGAT
The DNA here is from genome assembly GCA_009831015.1 of Picea engelmannii. NCBI lineage: Eukaryota > Viridiplantae > Streptophyta > Pinopsida > Pinales > Pinaceae > Picea > Picea engelmannii. The sequence goes on from ML851045.1 coordinate 16,928, forward strand.
GATGAACCCGGTATACTCTGTTTAACTGAGATAGAACTAGTTGAGCATTGAGATAGACCTGGAGATGAGAGATACCCAATGACAAAGCATCACGAAGCAACTTAATAACTGCACTATACTCGGCGACATTATTTGTGGTGTCACCTAAGCATATAACTCCGAAAGATAATAACTATCGTTGAGGTGTAAAGATTACCAAATCTGCGGAGGCAAGCCTCCGAGTGTGCTGACTAGCACCGTCTGCATATCCAATAAACACCTCAGAATCACTTGACATCTGCCACAGTGATGAAAGATAACATCAAAGACACATCCATAACACTAAAAGAAACTAAAAAGTAATCGTACAAAGACTATACATATGTTACAAAAAGTTACCCATAGTGACCTGCCTATGAGTAATACTTCTTGAGGTAGAGCCCATTTCTAGGCTCTGCTAAAGTGTTCCCTTCAAAATCAACCAGACGATAAGGGCCCTTTTTTAAAACCTCTTTTATGATGAAAGGTCTGAACCACATGGGTTTGAATTTTCCTTTCCCCAGGGGGTCCTTATCTTGGTCATAGACCAGGACAAGGTCGCCTTCAGAGAAAATCCAAGGACCAATGGACCTATCATACTGACACGTGATCTTATGTTTGTGTGCCTCATTGGCCAGGGATGCATCACGACACTGCTAATTGAGCTGCTCTAGGTATACTAACCGCTCTTCAAGTGGAGAAGTGTCTGGCAATAATTGTAATGCCAGTTTTAGAGACGTGATATGACATTCGATGGGAAAGACTACCTCTAGCCCGTAAACGAGTTGAAAAGGTGAGAAATCGGTTGCAGTCTTAACAGATGTTCGGTAAACCCATAATGTTGAGTATAACATCAAATGCCAATTTGACTTGCCTGAGTTGATAGTTCACTGTAGAATGGTCTTAAGAGTTTTATTTACAGCTTCCACCTGCCCATTGGCTTGGGGGTAGTAGGGTGATGAATGTTCATGCTGTAACCTAAGCTTTGATGTTAATTCGGTCATCATCTGGTTCTGAAAGTGACAGCCATGGTCAGTGACAATCTCCCTCGGGACGTCGAACCTTGCTATGATCTAGTTGAATAAAAAGAGAGTTGCAGTCTCTCCATCATATTTAAACATTAGCATAGCTTCAACCCACTTTGTGAAGTAGTCGAAAACTACGATTATATAGCAGTGCCCCCTTGCTGAAGGAGGGTTGCATGTGGTGTAATCAATCCCCCACTTGGTGAAGGGACCAACTGTGATGATAGGAAACATGGGAGCAAGATGTGCCCTCATCTTTCAAGAGAAGATCTAGCATGGGTGGCACTTCTTGACCAATTCGATACAATATTTGATTAGTGTCGAACAGAAGTAACCTGCTCGGAGAATATTTTGGGCTATTGCCAACCCAGACAGATGACCACCATATGATCTGGTATGGAAATCGTTCAGCACAATAACTTCTTCCTCGTGAGTAAGACATAGATGTAGGATGTAGTCTACCCCTCTCTGATACAACGTATCATCGAGTATGAGATAATTCTTAGCCTGATGGCGTATACGTCGACGCTCATCATGAGAAGCAGAGTTGGGGCACTTCAAAGTCTGGAGATAGATAATTATATCTCTGTACCAAGGATCTGAAGATGTGATAAAAAACATATCTCCCCGGATAGGCGATTCTTCAAGCACAATGTCACCTGACTCAACCGGAAGTTCTGAAATAAGTTTTGCGAAGACCAGTGACTTTTTAGACTTTGATGAAACGAAGTCTAAGCCAAAATCCTGGAGGACAACTATCCATCTATTGATTTTTCTGCTTATTATCCGTTGTATCAACATGTACTAGAATGGATTCACGACAACAATGACGGTGGTCTTGTGAAACAGAACGTAATGACAGAAACGTTGAATAGAATGAATGGATGCCAACGCAAGTTTTTTGATATGATAATAATTGAGTTCCATTCCTACGAGGCCTCGGCTCAGGTAATAGATCACATATTATGAGAACAATTCATCTTCCTGAACTAAAACCATGCCAATGGTTGACTCTACTGCAGCCAGATATAATAAGAAATCTTTGTTATAGTTAGGTGGCCATAGCAGAGGGGAATTTGTGAGGGCATGTTTCAATGCATTGAAAGAGTGTTGAGAAACATCATCCCATTAAAAAGGAACGTCTTTCCTCAGCAAGTGCATAAAGCCCTTGGTGATCTCNTGTCTCCACCTTGAGAGGATCGACCATGATCCCTGTTTTTGATACGATGAAACCTAACAAATGTCCTAACGTTACGCAAAATCTACACTTGTATGGATTCAAGCGAATCCTAAAGTAGCGACAACATTAGAAGATAAGTCGGAGGTGTGTAGGATGATCCGTTCTCTTGCGAGATCGTGATGCTAAATGATCTAAATAGGCCTTGACTATATGCTTGAGGTCATGGAAATCAAAATACATGGCCCACTGAAAGGTTTCTCTAACATTTTTAAGTCCAAAAGGAATCTTACGATATGCGAATGTACCCCAAGGACAAATGAATGTCGTTTTATGTTAGTCCTCAGGTTTGATTTGTATTTGATTATATCCCAAAAAACCATCCATGAAAGAAAAATCCTCGCAACCATCACATTCATCAATGATTTGGTCAATGAATGGTGTTGGAAAATTATCTTTGGGACATGCCTTGTTCAAATCACAGAAGTCGGTACATACATGAATCATGGCTTGTCTTTTATTGACCGGCACAGGATTTGACACCCATTGGGTCAAATGGATAGGATAGATAAAACTTGCCTTTAGCAATTTCTCAACCTCAACCTTAATGGCTTCTACTTTCTTAGGATTAACTAGACAAAGCTTCTACCGAACAGGCTTGGCATCAAGATAAGTTGTGATTTCATGTTCGACTATTTTTGGATCGATGCCTAGCATTTCCTTGTAAGACCAGGCAAAAACGTCGCAGAATTCTTTAAAAAGATCTGTATAGAGTTAAATCTCTCTGGGGGAGCAGTCAGATTCGATGAAAACATGCTCCATGATGCCATAGTTTCAATAGATATTGATCGGTATAGTTTCAGCGATGGTTGCCATATTTCCCTCAGCATAAATTTTGTGTGTAGCTAAGAGATTAATAGGACATGACCGATCTCCCGTCATAGTCATGGTGAATTCTCCCGCTTCGATGAAGATTAACTCTGGGAGGAAATATGGTCTGTGATGAAGATCCTCCCAAGGTTTGTTTGAGCTACTCATTGCTTTGATTACTGCTTCGTCAGAGGGCAAGACTAAGTCTAACGAATTAGTATTAGCAAGATGACCCTGAGCCCAAATAGGCTCAAGAAGTGGATCCAACTCTTGTGCAAGAGTTGGATCAGTGTGAGATGAAGTTTGATGGACTAGAGAGTACGCTACTTCTACTGCGTACAAGGGCATGGACATGCCCGGGTGCCCTATCCCATCCATCGTGGCCGATGGGGAAGGAAATATCCATGGATCGCCGAAGTACATCATGCGAAATGACGAAACTTGAAAAATCTCAACCTTATGGTGATTGGAGAGAAACTTGATATCGCCTTGAGGGGGTGGGTAATTGAAGGTACCCATCAAATATGGGCACAAACCAATGCCTACGTTGATGACACCTGGTTGAGGATTATCAATCATCGGGACCGTGGATGCCCCCAAAGCAGGGTCAGGTCTGGAGAAAGACAATTGATTGATGGTCACTATCTGGCCCTCATGTGGAAACAACAAGACCCGGAAAAATGTAGCTACCACAACTTGCATGGCATAAGTCCAACTCCTTCCTAACAAGAGTTTATAGTCGAGGGGTGCATCAACTACCTCTACTTTGACACACACGGTCTTCCCTCCTAACTGCACTGGAAAAGAAGGAAGGATACCATGTGGTCGAAATGAACGACCATCAAAATCCATGAGGAGAGTAAGTGACGGAGACAAAATGGGCTGGCCAACAGCCTTCCAACATGCCAACAACATAACGCATGTCGAGGCACCCTCATCAACCACCGTGCGGAAGATATTTCGAGTAAAAGTTTTCGTGGGATAAGCCACTACTATCTAAAAATCTACGTGGTAAGGCATACAAGGTTTTAAGTCAGTTGTATCCAACATAATTGTACTTGGATTACAAGTCTCGGTAGATCCTAAAGTGGTTAACAAGTCTTTCCTCTGGGAAGGGAAGCTTTGGAGGACTTCCAAAGTGGACATTGCACAAGGGGTTTGTGATAAATCTTCCACCACAAAGTAGTTCTGGGCGGCCCTTGCATTTGGGTTATGAAAAGATTTTTTGAATGTGCCTTTGGGAATGCGTGTCATTGTTTCACCCAATGTCTTCTCAATCTGTAGAGGAAGATATGGGATTTTGTCTTCTTTACCCTTCTTAGAAGTGCTTGGTTTACTATAGTCATGTGCTCTAGTCGATATAAAAGAATCACTCTTCACCATATATACGTTCGCAGATGTTGGGTTGTTCGCAGGCGGAGAGGGTCCTTGGCTGCCCCCTTCCGTGCTTGTAGAGGCCTATGTTAGATTTTTCCCATGTTGGAATGGATTAGTTAACACAGTAGGTTGTTGTTGTGTCACAAACTTCTGGGCCTCTGCAAGTCAGGGACAAATTTGGGTTGGGTGGTCTTCCGTGCACAGGTTGCATGGATACCTTGCCTTCCATTTCTCAGTATTAGCCCTGCCAACATTATCAATGAGTTTCTTATCCCCCTTACCCTTCTTTCATTGTTTTTTATTTCCTTCAAGCTATTGGGTGGCCTTTGGATTAGTTGATTACACTGTGTGTACATCCGACATTTTGGTAGGGGGAGCAACCAAAGAAGTAGTTTGGATGGCCGCTGAGTGTTGTATAGACAATTGTTGCAACTGATTCATTAGTTGCTCATCAGGCTTGGCTTGTGCTGAACCAACAATACCATAGGCATGTGGTCCAGTTCTCTGTCTGGTTTTATCAAGTATTGAGCGTGGTGCATCTGGCAAGATCTCGTATAATAAACCAGACTGAGAATAGATTAGATCAAGTTGTTGAGCTCTCATGATGGTGTCTTCTTCGGAAAATACTCTCGACATTGCGATGTCCTTGGACAACTGTGGGACCAAAGACTTAAGAAACCACTCAAGCAAGAATGTTGGTGGGATTGGTACCTTAATTAAACTCTTTCGGTGTCTCCATTATTGGATGTGATCAAAGATATGGTCCTCTTTCGTCTATGAGAAATTGGTCAACAATTTTGTACCAGCGTTGTATCTCACCGGTAATTGGAAATGGTTAAGGAAATCCATAGCCAATTCTCTGAAGGAAGAGTATCTTGAGTGGTCAAGCTCGATGTACCATTTTGTGGCACTCCCAATGAGAGTACGTTGAAACAATCGCAACTGTACGGAGTCGTCTATCAATGAGTTAGATGAGCACCAAAGATGGAAAGTAGTCACATGATCTCCTAGATCTTCGTTAGGCTTGGCTTCGAACTTTGGGATGTCCAAAGGCAACTTCGTCGGCATAGGAGGCCAACACGGATCGTGACAAATAGGGTCCTTCAACAACCTTGTTAGGTATGGAAAATGAAAAGTTGCCAGGAAAGGTAGTTTGGGTTGTTGGTGATAACCTGGGAAAAAGGGGCCTGGAGTTTGACTGACACCATGTTGTCAGGAAAAGTTTGGCTGCTGGCCTAGATTCTGGTAGAAACCATGGCCATGGCCAGCATAAGGATTTTTCGTATGTGGAGACATCATCGGTGGATTTCCAAAATAGGACATAGATGGGTGGGCATACATTACATTCGAAGGACTTGGGGAAGGGTTGCCCCATGTCAATCCTGTAGGGATAGGCATAGTACTTTGTTCGGGGTTCCATTGATTGTTTGAAGAATTACCCCAGATCAACATTCCATTTGAGGGAATGGATCCCTGCCAAGAATTACAAGGCCCTGATGAGGAAGAAGTTCTTGGGTGTGCCCCCTGTGCAGAAATAGTACCCTGCATAGGAATAGATTGTCCGAAACTGGGGTTTCCCCCAGTTGGGAAAGTAGTTGACGAGAAGGCATTGTTATCAAACACACCGAACAAATAAAATGGTGTTGAACCTACTGGCATATTATGTGAAGGTGGTCCTTGACTCCCCGCTCCAAATAAACTATGGTGTGTAGGTTGCCTGGTGGATTGCTGATGCGAGCCACCAAGTGAAGGGGACGAAGGAGGTATATGACCTCCCCCGTAAGGGAAAGCATTAAAAGGAGCAAGAGCGCCCCCCATGTGACCTTGCAGAGGAGTGTTAGAGATGCCTGCCCCCATACCTAAAGTCTGTAAAGTGGAGTAGGAAAGTACAGGACTTGTACTTGAACTAGGCATCTCGTATGAGAATGGAGGGCCTGTCGCACTTGGTGTGAAAGGGAGTGTGGCTGCCACTAAAGACGGGATCGGACCACTGTGCGATGTAGAAGTGGTCGAGACCATGGTGGCTCGAATTGGTGATGGTGGGTTAGGAGGTAGAGACGCTCCTGTGGTGACAACCGTAGTGGGAGTTGAAGAATTCCCAGAAGGAGTAACAACATTTGTTTCCATTGTTGCGTGGGACACTATCTGGAACTCATCAAATTGAATTGGTACAATGAAGGGTGCCAAGAAATCAGTGGTTGGGGTTTCAATTGGGCCAAGAGATTTCACTCCAAGGTCCAAAATGGTCAATTCCTCTGGATGTTGGTTGGGCACGATTTCTTGTGACCCGGTCGCTTCAAAATACCCTTGTTGGTCTAGCTTTCGCCTTAGTGGTGGCAGGGGTGGCTCCAGTGTAACTGGTGGTAGGCCAAGAAGCCTCCATGATCGGCGGAGCTCATGATCCTCCACTATGTGAGAAGATCAAAGACACTCTAGGGTAGTCTAACCATTCAAAAGTAACACACACTAAAAAAGTCCCTATAAGATAAGACAAACAAACACTAAATTAATTGGAAGAATAGTTACAACAACCAACACTAGAGAAACTTACCGGTGCAAGTGCAACTCGAAAACGGAAGCACCCTCCAGGTATACTCTGCAAAGTGTGGCCCAATTTCTATCCTAGGTACCATGGTATACCCCTACAGTCACCTGTGTATGTCCCTAAAAAAAATAGGCAACTAGGTTTCCAGCGCGCAAACAGTCACTTGGCGGGTACAGTCAAAAGTCGGGTAGACCACAATGAGCAGGGTGTCGAGCCTGAAACCTATCAAGGGTATCGAAAGCAAGTGGTCCAGAATAAAACTAAGGACCTCGAACGGATTCGAGACCCATGAAGCCCCATGGAAAATGCAATCGACGGAATCCCAAAACAAGCCCTCTATATGTGTTCTCCAATACGGTTGGTCCAGCTTTGGAGGGGTTATCTCCACTACCTTTACGCACGTGACCTTGTGTTTATACCCTATGTTAGAGGGGGGTCCCGGATAACTTTCACGATATTGAACTTGGACACTCCCTAACTCAGACTCCAATGTTTGATTTTAATGGCCTTGAAGAGTTTCCTCTCTAACCTAATCCAAGGCCCTAACCCTGAACTAGTTGGTTAACCCTACAAACATAAAAGTCTAATAAATTTTATATTTAGTGTTAATTTTATGGATTTTCTTATGTCAAGGGGTATGAAATTGAAACTGATGATGTGTAAAAGATGAAAGTAAAAATGAATAAAAAGTTGGAAACAAAAACTTTCACTTAATGCAAAATTTCAACAACTTTTCAATTTATTTTTTTCTAATTTTCTAAGATTTTTGGAAAGCAAACTCAACAAGAATTTCACTTGACTACGAGCTACTTATGATCTAAGTAAACTGTAAAAAAATTATGAAATAAAAGACTTTTCCCTGGTTAATAATGCAAAATCACAGTTTTTAACCAAACAAGAAAATGAAAGAGATTTCTTTTATTTAAATGTTGATAAAGCAAAAAAAGGAAAAATACCAACAAGCAAAAAACCAAGAAAAACAATTCTGGCCTAATCGCAGATCGCAAAGAGTCACTTTAAGAAATCACACACTAGTAACTTAAAAAATGACCCTCACACTTGTCTAAAAACCCAAAGAATTTTTTTTAATGACAACTTTTAAATGAAAAAACGCAAGCTAAGGCTAAGATCAACCCTAAGCTACTGACTGCTAAGACATAGATTCAAAAACCTAAGAGGTATAACTCTCATCAAGGGAAAGGATGTCTTCCTTACCCTCAACAAAAACTATCTTTCACAAGCACACTACTGACAATCCAACAACAAGTGTGTGCACGCAAGTTGTGCAAAGCCAGAGAGCATGTACATGCATGCTGGCCTTATACAGGTCACGTGTATCTCTAAAACTCTGAAACAAAATAAACATAGACAATCCAAACTAGGAGGAGACCACTAATATTGAGAACCAGGATCCCTTGAAGGTTTAGACACTCTTTTTAATAGAAAAAAGCAAACAATGAAAGGAAAAATTTAGTAAAACAAACCAATCTGAGATAAGACTGCAAACAACCAAGACTCATATAGAGTTCTAGAAAACCACTGAAATTGACTGATTATAACAGGGAAGAGGATGACTGCCTCAAAAAATTTCTGGAATCTATACGTTATTGCTACTTCTTCAGCTAGCATTCACACGTGAGCTATAAGAGAGTAGGGTGCGGGTACACGCATGCAGACCTTATGCAGGCCGTGTTTACCTCTATGGGTCTAAAAACAAACACAATCAAGAAAATAACAGAGATAGCTGGTATCGAAAACCAAACTCTCTGCTAGCTCAAACATCATAGAAACTAAAAAATAGGCAAGAAAACCAGTCTTTTAAAACTACCCAAAAAATAAAATTCCAGGAACCCTAGAGACTTCCCTAGTATGGTCTCCAATTTTGTTATGGGGGAAATCCCCTTATGGACTAGAAAAATAGGGTTATCTAATGCATGCAGATATGACCAAAAGAAAATCTACTTTCTACCTTCATCCCCAGACTTAAACCCCATTCCTTTCTAGAAAATGCGTGGTTAGATCAACATACCTTGTTCCAGATGTTCGATGTCGATCCTTCCTCTCGCTTGATCGCTTGTTAGCAGTCCTCCTTTCGAAGTTGACCTGCATACAAAAAAAAAAAAAAACTACGCATGCATTTTACCTATAGACTAATGGATTAGAGATTCAAACGTATATTTATTGTATTACGAAGAACTTATAAAGTGGGATGGGAAAATCATTTCTTTATTACTTTGAATAAATCAACTTACAAATTTCAAGACCGGCCACTACTCCACGAACCTGATCCTGGGCTCCTCTTCAACTATCCTCCAACTTCTTTGCTTTGTATCTCTTCTGGCACAAGGATGGCTAAAGGGTTGGGACAAATGGGAATATGCAATTGGGTAGAGTTTCTTTGCTATATTTTTTCTCTTCCAAATGGGACCCCTACCCCTTCTTTTATAGGCTAGAAGGAGCTAGGTATTTGGATGAAACCTCGGCCATGCATGGCTGGGAGTTTCAATTAACTCACCCAAAGCTGTGTGTTCCGTCGAAAACTTTCCTTTTTTCATGCTTTTGTTGGTCCACGTGGATTGTTTTAGGTCAGCCAGCATGTAGATGCATGCAATAATGGAGTAGGGTGCATGAGCCCTTATAAAAGAGGTTTTTTAAAGAGTTGTTCAACAGTGCTTTGGCAAAGAAGGGATCTGAGATGTCCTGATGCCAGGTAAGCATGTATGGTGCAATTTAGGGTTATAATAGTATGCACGTCGGACGAAATTAGCGCATCAAAAAAATTCGTCGAAGAGATTCTAATAGACCTCATGGCTGAGAAGGTGATGTCCGTAGTCATCCAAGACTCATCGACACGAGGAGTGCAAGCCTCCCCGTTAACTTCTCGTGGATCTAGACCATCCCAAGCTGTGACCGAGAAAAGAACCAAGCATCAAGATGACTTGGCAAATGCGAAGTTAATCCAATCTATCCTGCTCGACTACATCCCACCCCTGGTCGGTGTGCTGAGTCTTGATAGTGTCCTGAGGGACTTCGACTACACAGTCATCACTGCATACCTTCCAAAGGGAATACAAGTAGTTAGACCGCAGTTGGAGAGGATTCCAACCTTGAATATTAGTGACTATAACCTAGGAGACCACAAGAGCTATGACATGCTCGCACCTCACAAATATTTGACCAAGACGAAGGGGAAGAAGTCGAAGATCATCCCCCAGTCGGGGACTATGGACATTGCAAGGTCCATTATCTTAAACATGATGAAGATACTACATTTTGGAAGGCACCAGGAGGTTAACTCATGTGTTAAGCTCCTGGCATCATGCTTCCATGGTGGGTATCTATGGTTAGACAGACGCATCACCATCAATCTAGTGTTGATCCATAGGATCACCAAATTGAGCATGCATGGACCAGACCCGCAATACTTTTATTCAAGGAAGGTTGCAAACTGCGCCCTGACACAGAGGATTAAAGACACCTATGATGATGTAGAGAAAGGGACACAAGGCTACAAGGTATCCTCCATTCATAATGGCATAGTGTGGCTTGCTTTCCAACTGATTGATGGTAAGCTAGTAAGAAAGAATAGACCCACACAGGTCACAGGGTTTGTCATCGACCTCACTGGAAAGTGTGTGGAAGAAATCCAAATGAATTGGGCTAGTTACTTAGTCAACTAGTTAGAATTGGATTGCCGCAAAGCTCAAGATCAGGGCTATGAGTTCCATTTTAGTTGGCTATTGATCCTCATCGCATTTACTGCTTGGGAGATGCTAAAAGGTGCGACCTTCCCTGAAATTGATCCATTCAAGCCACTAGCTACGAAGTTCACCACGCTCTGGTATTCAAGCGACATGGGGAAACAATGGCAGTCGAATGTAATATTCCATACCTACTACCTATAGTTGAAGAGGGATATTGAGTCCTTCCCTTGTATGATGTCGAATAGCCTGGATAGGTTCAAACCCCTTATGAAGTTTTGCGCATATAGGCATTTTATTTATATTACTGCATGCATAGATGAAAGTAAGGAAGAGCTTTAGTCCTACTACAAGCTCATAGAGGAGGACTTGGGAGAAATCACTAAGGAATGGCCCACAGAGTTCCTTATACCAGTCGACCAGGAAGCACTGTCCAATCCCAACCTCATTGAAAGTCCAGTGGTTACTCGCGAAGTGTATGATGCACCCAGCAGTAGCAGGAAGAAAAGGAAGGAAGATTTACAGGAAATACATAGCACATCATAAGAGAATGCATTAGATTCACCTAGCAGAGGAGGAGACAACAAAGTGGACAAAGAAGAAAAATAAGGGGAAGAAGACAAGAAGAAGCAGGGTGAAGTAACATCGCCTAGGAACCCCCTTGAAGAGGCAGACACATCCAAGAAAAGAAAGGTTTCCTCAATGAAACCTACATCGCGGAAGAATTCAAAAGCAAGAAAATTGAAGCTGCAAATTATACTCACAGTCGATGACTTTGACTTCATTATCACACCTATATCCGATGCCTTGAAAGATATTTTGCAGAGAACGGAAGCCAAACAAGAAGCCATGTATGATAGAATTGAGACAGAGCTGAGAGGAGTACAACAAGCCCTTCAATCGAGTCACGCAGTATCCACTTCACCCCCGCCACTAGAAGAAACAAAGTTTGGAGATGAGCCTGCCCAACTCTGCAGAATAGCTGGTGCAACCGAAGCTCGCCTTTGTCGCATGAAGGAAGAAAAAGAATAGGCCTTAGTGGCCCTGAAGAAAGCACATGAGAAAATCATAGAGAAACGTTGAGTTGCGTAGCAGGAGAAGGACAACCTTCAAACCAAGTTCAAAGAAAATAAAGCGCAAATCCAATAGGAGAAAGAACGGTTGCTCATGGAGAAGGTCAGATTTAAAGAAGTAGTCAATGAAGAACTTCACTCTGTGACAAGATTGGATTAGATGGAAGAAGACTCGGTAGTAAATCAAGTCATGAAGCTTGTTGAATCCATTTAGCATCTTCAACAGAGGGTCATAGAACTAGAGCTACAAACAGTGCCAAGCACTCCACAGGAAGTGTGAGACATAAGAAAATTAATTGCGTGGAGCGTAGTTGAAGGGATCAGAGCATTAGCCATGGAATGTAAAAAACTAAGTAGTCGCAGTGCATAGACTTATGAGTGCCTTACTGAGGACCCTAAACTAAAGACACTCTAGTCGCAGCTCCAGGAAGAAAAGAGGCAAGCAACAATAGTACAAGTGCAGTTGAAACTCCTGTTAGCAGTTGAGAGGATGAAAATATCCCAAGAACAATGCATGGCTTAGCAACAGGTCCATGCCATACAAATAAAAGTCATGGAAGTGACTCATAATCTCCAGCCAGTCTAGGATGCATCTTTCCTACTTTTGGAGGAGATTGAAGGCCGAAGAGCGGAGCTAGAACAATTAGTCACTTTAGTAGAACAACGCTTAGAGGGACCTGTGAACGAGACAGTTATTCAAGATTTTTCCGAGCAGGAGGCCTTGGTGTAGCAACAGGTTAAAGAAGCTCAAGCCAAGATCCACGCTTTTGAGGCAAAGTTACCCAGACTAGAGTGACTTAGGATGAGTCACAGGTGAGTGTTGGGGGCATATTGGCCCTTGACCAAGTTTTGGAGATCCTTGTTCATGTTTGACCTCTTTTGGGACTTCGACAGGTTGATCTAAGGAAAAGCGCAAGTCAAAGCATAGATCACAGGATCTCAACCCCTTTTTAGGGTCATTTTTGGGATTAGGATTTATGTAACGAGTATGGGATGTCGGCCCATGGTTTTACCCATGTTTAATTCCATTTTGTAATGTATAAATAGATATCTGAGCGATGTAAGTAGGGGGGAAAGTGAAGACCAATGTGCTAAGTGATAGAGTCTATCTATGTGATTGCAAAAGATTTGTGCATACTATGTGTTAAGACTTGCAGAGATAAATGCAAGTAATTGTAAGAAGGCTTTGTGTTTTGACCTAACTCGGGGAAGGAGGATTTGGCAAGGCGCACAAATATCCTGTCCTATGCGAAGTAGGGTTTTTGGGCTCTGTGCTTGTAGAAGATTGACAAAAGATAATAAATAAGAGAATAGTTGGTGGACATAGCCCCACACTAGGTTAAACCACGTATATCTTGTGTTATGGTTTCTTTGTGCACTATGGTTGTTATATTATGTATGTGATTAATTATTAGTGTAATATTGTATGCTTAGATGAATATGATATCTTAGTGCCTAATGATGTGAATAAGATGTTAGATATGATCTATCTCTCCATGTTAAGTGCTTGAAAGTTTTAGATCTGGTAGAATACTACGCTTCTCTGTAATTAGGGTTTGGATTTGCAATGTGAATAAGGGTTAAATATGGATGAATGTTAACTTCTAAGTGATTTTTTAGAGTATTGTAATCAAAGATCTGTGTCTCGGCTAAGGTTTTAGACACTGGAGTCCTGTAACCACCCCTGCCTCTACCTCGGGTGAGACTTCATCTACTTCACAGGTGTTGCTGAAAGGGCCAGTAGTTAGGGTTTTGTTGGTGTGTTGAACCTTGGGTTTTCCCCTGTGCCAACATTTAGTAATATTGATCTGAATTCTGGCTACCACCAAGTCTCTATAGAACAAACAGATGTATTGAAGACCGCCTTCATGTCAAAGGAATTCATTTTTGAATAGTTGGTCATGCCCTTTGGTTTGACAAATGCTCCAGCCAATTTCATGAGGATGATGGATGATATCCTGTGACCATTCACCAATACTTTTGCAGTGGTGTATCTAGATGACATTCTCATTTACAACAAGACTTGGGCAAAACACTTGTAGCATATTCAACAGGTTTTGCACACCCTGCGATAGCACAAGCTATACACCAACTTGGAAAAATGATCCTTCATCATGGACAAGGTCCATTACCTGGTATACATCATTGATAAACATGGCATATATGTGGATCCAACCAAGATCCAATTCATCCATGTCTGGACAAACCCAACCACACTCACTGAGCTTCCGAGCATCTCGGGCCTTGCCAATTTCTACCACAGGTTCATGTTGGGATTCTCCCATATTGAATGGGCCCTCAGCCAAATAACCAGGGGTGTTGATAAGGATAAATTTGAGTGGGACCATTCCCAACAATAAGCATTCTATGATTTGAATCAATGCTTGGGCTCAACCCCAGTACTTTCACTACCTGATCCAAGAGGCTCCCAAGGCTTAGAAAATGCTCAAAAATAAAAGTTCTTATAATTGGGTGAAACCAATTCCATTTTGACTAGATCGTTTCACTGATTTCGTCAATATATTTACTTTCTCAAACAGACATTGTATGAGAGAGTTATCGCACTCTGACCATTTTCTCAAACATCTAAAAAGTCAAAGGACTCGCAAAAAGTCAATGTTGATGTCAGCATGACAACAAAATGACATCACCAACGACACCTCATGATGCAGACTTGGACCAATGGAAATGTGACATATGGAAAAAGTTGACTGGG